>SMSQ01020552.1:14349-24495 GCA_019453375.1 Ctenoplectra terminalis | reverse complement strand
TTTTCACAGTAAAAACCAGATGTTACCATTGTTCATTTGCAATAGTGTGACTTGATACTAGTCATCTATCAGATTATCTTTATTCACTTGTGCTTTCCCTGACAGTTACATGTTTCAACATTATTAACCCTCTATGGGACCGTGTGACTTAAAAGTTACAAACTGATGCATCCATATTTTAAAAAATTAATTTCGTTCAGTCATCACTGCGCTATTAAATTTGATTACTGTATCACTGTAATTATTACTTAAAACATTTTCAAGTCAAAGTGAAAAACTGTAATGAATCCTAATTTTTTCTCCAATAAGCAGACAAAATTCGGGCTATAGAGGGTTAACCTACCCTTCAACCACTCGCTTTCCCAAAAACGTTTACACCAAAATCCACTATGTACTAAAATCGAAGCCTAAAAGCGTTCATTTAAGATGAACCGATCAATCCAACCTTTCTACACCCTATGAAAGCCTCTTTGACCCTACGCGCGTGACGCCTTGTTAAATTCGTCGCTTTGATCGTCAGGGTCGGAACGGTAAAGGGTCAATTTTCGTCTGGGCGTCAGGAAACGGCGGCAGGGATCACGACAACTGCAACTGCGACGGTTATACGAACAGCATCTGGACCTTGTCCATCAGCAGCGCGACGGAGAACGGTCAGGTGCCTTGGTACAGCGAAGCTTGTTCCTCGACCCTCGCCACTACTTATAGTTCTGGTTCATCTGGAGAGAAACAAGTAGTTACGACCGACCTGCATCATCTTTGCACGAGCAGTCACACTGGCACGTCTGCATCGGCACCCTTGGCTGCTGGTATCTGCGCCCTTGCTCTCGAGGCGAACAAAGAGCTGACTTGGAGGGACATGCAGCACATTGTCGTGAGAACGGCGAAACCTGCGAATCTGAAAGCTCTGGACTGGGTTACCAACGGTGTCGGAAGAAACGGTCAGTTCGAGGAAATATAAAATATCGTAGGCGAATCGGATTAAGCCTTAGCGCTCCTTTGGCTCCGCTATGGAGACATCTATCGTTTATTTCGCAGCTCCGATGGTTCTGCGGAGACGTTCTTTAGTTAACCCTCTGTGGGACCGTGTGACTTAAAAGTTAGAAAATGATGTATCTGTATTTGAGAAAATTAATTTTGTTGGGTTATCACTGCACTATTAAATTTGATTACTGTATTACTGTAGCGACACCGCGATTCATCTATGGTAATTATTAGTTGAAACATTTTCGAGTCAAAGTGAAAAACTGTTATCAATCGTAGTTTTTTTTTTTTTTTATAAGCAGACAAAATTAATAGAGGGTTAACGTAATTAGTTTTATGTTAAATAAAGATGTGTCTATGATGTATTTAACATAATACGTCGTATCACAATGAATTATGAACAACGGAAAAAATGATAAGTGTGTATTTAAATATTTGTTTTTATTTATCTTATGAATATCTTTTCCTCTTGTGAATAAAGCATAAATACTAAATTTAAGGCACAAAAATTCCTTAAAATGCAGCATTCTAAATTTATAGAATTTGTATGAGAGACTGCAAACTAGTCTAATTGCAAATTTCGAGCATTTTGGCAGTTGTACTGTTAAAAATCTTCGCCTTTATTGTTAACCGGTGTATTTATACTTTTTAACTCTCATACGTTTCTCAGAAATAGTTAGTTTTCTCTTTAATATATTAATATCTTAGGGAAAACGTCGATAAGTTGTTCTTTTTACTTATAACTTAACATAAAACAAAAAAAAAAATACATGAAATTATAATACAATTGGAAAGAAATTTAATATTTTACGATATTTAGAAACAGAAAATAGGTGAATTTTCACCCTTAAATATTCTTTATCAACGTACTATTATATTTTATAATTACATATACATTATAGTAACTATTAATTTCAAATTTTCAGATCAATCTAAGAAATCACTATCCTGTATAATTTTTTTCTCTCATACGCAACCGAAATTCCGATCACAGCCTTCACTGTTAATTTCAAATGCTTATAAAAATCTTTTTAAATTCCTGATCAACAATAAACCAACCAATTATGTATTTATGTATTACAAATTATGTATTCAACATAACACATCGTATCACGATGAATTACAAAATTTGCAAGAGGAAAACGAATATTCATAAAATAAATAAAAACACTTCTTTCCGTTCAAAATAAAACTTCTTTTCTTCAGTGATAAATAATCGCACGGAGTGCGAAGGGTTAAAACGTTCTGTTTCTAAGCTTGCACACTAGTGTCCACAGTTGAGCCAAATTAAATGGTATTCTACGGACGCGTCGACGCGCGTTTTATTTGTACGCCAAGCGGTTGATACATGTTTAACTTCTTTAAAAATTGTCTAACTTTTATCCAGTGAGTCATAGTTTCGGCTATGGATTGATGGATGCCGCAGCCATGGTGCATTTAGCGAGAAGATGGCGAACGGTACCGGAACAACATAAATGTGAGGTTTCAGCGCCACACATGGGCAGGTTAGTTACCTCACATTTTATCTATCACTATTTCCACCACATACATTTCGCTTCGAGCTGCTCTGATGACGATAAACTGATCTCAGGAAATAGTTTCTGCAACGTGTGCACACGATTTAATACAAACCATCTCGAACCTACCTTGCTGTCGGAACGACAAAATTTTATCGACAATAAAAATAGGGAATATAATAGTTTTTCGTGTGGAATCGATGGAATAAAAATGAGAAAATAAAATGACGAAAGTGTCGCGTCAAGCTTATGCGACTGAAACAAATTTCACGCGTTTGTTACAGACAAATACCACCAAAGAGTCAGTTAACTCTGGAATTACACGTCAAGGAGTGCAGCGGCGTTAATTTTCTCGAGCACGTGCAGGTAAGTACTGTGTCACTCGCGTAAGTAGAAGGCTAATTAATAGTTTTCCTTTATCGAGGTTTCGATCAGGTTGGTAGGAGGAATTGCTTCAAGTGTTCCTCTGAACGATACAATTTTTATTTAAAAATAGCGTACAATGTACACGGACTTGAAATCAACAATTTGTCTTAGAATCACGAGTCACGCTCGAGCGTAAACTATGGTACAAATGCAATAAAGGGATCACGTATTAAACAAAGTTTAATTTTAACGTTAATTGTGGTTTTAAATTGTCTTAAGGCTCTTAGTTTTAAGAGACTTTATCAGATACATATTATCTAAGATTTTAACACTAGAACTACCGATAATTTAAATATACATATTTCTACTAAAAAATTTAATTAATATGTATTTAAAAAATAAAAAAGAAATACCCATAATTTAAATATACATATTTCTACCAGAAAATTTTAAGTAATAGGTATTTAAAAAATAAAAAAGAACTACCGATAATTTAAATATACATATTTTTACTAGAAAATTTTAAGTAATAAGTATTTAAAAAATAAAAAAAAAGTACCGATAATTTAAATATGCATATTTTTACTAGAAAATTTTAAGTAATAGGTATTTAAAAAATAAAAAAAAAGTACCGATAATTTAAATATGCATATTTTTACTAGGAAATTTTAAGTAATAGGTATTTAAAAAATAAAAAAGAACTACCGATAATTTAAATATACATATTTCTATTAGAAAATTTTAAGTAATAAGTATTTAAAAAATATATATGATGTAAAGAAAATAAATCTTTATGCATGTTTGTTACAGAAAATTGCAAAAAATCCCTACAAATGCTTCACTGTAAATTTACAGAATTTATATGAAAAACTGCAAACCAGTAATTTTGACCACTTCGGTAGATCTAGTGTTAATGTTTCACATTCGATACGGTATTGAAATAGCGAACAGCTAACATTTGTATCTACTGGAAAAATAGTAAGGCAAACGGTTCATTTCTCGTCACTTCTCCTATTAATAATTTATATACAATAATAATTTTATTCAGCCTCAGAATGGTGCATTTTATGCAATTCTTTGTGTCTTTCCATAACGAATATGAATAAACATTTATTTCCCTTGCATCTTATATTTCTTTCAAATACCTATTATTTTGAATTCTTCCATGAAAATGAATATACTTTAATCGTCTTTAATTCTAATATTAAAAATAAGAAACCGGTACAGCTTCCAGATAATTGAAAAGCAAAATTAATTATCACAAATAATAATGAAAAATGCATAGTTTAAAGAATGTATAATGCGTTTTAGAAAAAACCTAATTTTTCACTTTGTTTGTTGCAACAGGCAGAACTTTTGCAACAACCTAATATAATCTTTGTAATTGTCAGCGATTGAATAAAATTAATTTGTTATTATTATAATTATTGGAACGATGCGTTTGTCATAGGCAAAGGTTACGCTGATGGCCTCGAGAAGAGGAGATCTTCAGATACAACTAACTTCTCCGCAAGGTACAAAAAGTATCCTCCTCGCGAAAAGGCCACACGACGTCTCGAAGGCTGGTTTCACTCAATGGCCATTTATGTCTGTTCACACTTGGGGAGAAAGGCCACACGGCACGTGGAAACTTGAAATCCACAATGAGGGTCGATATCAAGGTAAGTCCATTGTACGGCACTTTTTGTTCCTTCCTTTTATCGTCTACGATATTGTCAGATACATTGAGTATAACCTGATCCGTATCGGAAATTTATATCGCGTTATACTTTTTACAGAAAACATTAATGTTTTCTGTAACATTGATTTTAATTCGTACTCTCAGTATTGGTGAATCATTTTAAGATAAGATATTAAATATTCGAAACATTATTTATGATGCTAATTACAGCTGAAAATGAATATCTTCATTTTCGCGTGAATTTTTAATTCCTGCTTTCTTTTTACATTTAACCTTTTACACTCCACTGGAACTGTAATTTTCATCAAAGTTTTTTTTCATCAAATCAAATTTTTTCTTGTATTCTTGTATTTTCATCAATTCAAATTTCTTTTTTATCTCAAAACAAACCAAATTGACCAAGTAAATGAAGCATCGTCAATATTTATAGCTTCTTTTTTCCCTTTCTAAAACACTTTAAGTTTTCACAATAGTTCAGTGAAAGTTGAACAAAACTAGGAGTGTAAAGGGTTAAATTATACAGAATGTGCCAAAAGGTCTGTAAATCTCTTCAAGGAATGATCCCTGAGGTGATTTCAAGCAACTTTTTTCTTTGCGAAAATATCAAATTCGGCTTTGTTAACGAGTTCTTAATGAAAAACACCGACCAATCGCAGAGCGAGTAAAGAGACTAGCCGCCAGTGGGAGCGATGACTCTGTGCCGCGCTTATGCTTTGACGAGCAAGGCGGAATGTATCGAGGCAACTGTTGGCGAGTATTGAATAAAAGTTACATCAAATAAATAAATAAATTATTATTCGCGTAGAACGAATAAACTGAGTTCCAACGCTCGTTCACGGTTGCTTCGATACATCTTGACTTGTTCATCGAAGCACGAGCACGGCGCGGAGCCAACGCTCCCGCTGGTGGCCAGACGTCTTACTCGCTTTCTGATTGGTCAGTGTTTTTCGTTAATAACTCGTTAACGGAGCTAAATTCGACATTTTCGCAAAGGAAAAAGTTGCTTGAAATCATCTCATGAATCATTCGTTAACCCTTTGCGGACTACCGCCGCATATATGTGTTCTGCGGAAACCATCAATTTGGCCGAGGAACCCAAATATGCGTTCTGCGAAAGCAATTGATAAGACCGAAAGACTATATGTGTCCCAAACAAACGCGTTGCTACGGCCGAGAAACGCATACATGCGTTATTTTATATATTTTATTCATCTTCTGGAGAATTTGTGCCTGTATTATCTGCACATATGTTTATAATTTGACATCTTCGAGCGCTATAAAAATCGCCTAACCCTCTGAGTGCTAAGGGCGCATATATGCGTCCAACGAAAGCTATCGATATAGACTATGAACGCAAATACGCGCTCGGCAGATGCTATCAGTATGGACTATGTACGCAAATACGCGCCTGGCAAAAATGATCAGTGTACTATGATCAAATGTGTGTTTGGCAATTGTTTCTATTGTCCAACATTCTGTCTCTGTCTGCAACACTCGCAGAAAACACATACCTCGTTACTTAGCAACGATGAAGAACAAAATTTTGTTTTATACTATATTATAATGTGTCATGCACCGTCGACGAGATCCATACTGCGCGAAAAAGTATTCAGTCCCCAGCGATTGACAGCGCCAGTCGCGCGCCGTCCGTACGGACTGCATAGGCCACGAGTATTCAGCACTCGAAGGGTTAAAGAAACGTTTCTGCTGAAACGTGCACTGGTCATTTTAAGTGACTATCGCGGTAGCGGCTCGGCCCCACGGTACGGTTTACTCAAAATCTCACCGTCCGCAAAGGGTTAAAGGAACTTACACTTGTGTTGGGACACGCTATATGTATTTAGGATTTATTATGCGATCTAGAATATCTTTTAACCAGTCAGCTGTGTGTTTGACGACTATATCCGTCATGGAGAAATGGCAGTATTTTGTGTCACGACGACTGTATCCGTCATGCGTAAAATTTAGTTACCATTTCCTATTTAAATTGTAACTTTAGCGAAAACTAAAATATATTCGTAAATTTCAATATGTTTAGAATGTTTGGAGGTGAAAACGAAATAAAACAAACAGATAAAAAAGTATAAATAATTTGAGATGGATTCATGCATCCCCGTATGGGGCTGGATTCTCGCGACACACATAGGTGCGCGCTCTGAAAAGAGTTCGCCACAGCTAACTGGTTAAACGGAGAACACAGTGTTCAACTTGATCATTTACATAAAAATCATCAACCACGTATTAATCGAATTATTCTGAATTATATTTCGAAATCCAATAGGCTCTGCGGTAATATCGCGAGTGACAAGTTCACCGAGTTTGTTTCAGCTGATCTCAAACCAGTACTTTGCTTTCAGCAATATTTTTGTATTCGCTGAGAAAAGTAAATGCCCTCGTGTAAGTGTTAAGGCCACTTCAGGTTGCTTTTACAGATCCATTAAAGTTGATAGCTGCGTAAACTTCATTACATAAAATTTGTTCCAAAACGGTGCATCTATGCTCCTCGTATCCGTGAGTCGTAAGTTCCCAACAGCGTCTTTCGTGCGCCAGATGTATTCAAGGTGCAGGTGTTTGAACATAATCTTCATCATCATTAAAACGATATAACATAACGAAACAGGTGCGGAGATATCAAAACTTCTAATGTCCACGAGACTTGAGTATCAAACTAAATATTCTCGCGATCGAAAAACACATTTGACGATCCCTTGCTTCGCGAAACTGTTATCAAATGGTATTAAAAGAACTTGAAAATAATTGAGGAGCTTTCTGGAAAAAAGGGCGCACAGGCCAAAATGGTGAATTGAGTAGTTTAATTTACAACTAAATTTAATGGTCCTTAAAAAACCTTCTTTCCATAAAATATAAAATATGAATTTGTAGCTTATAATAATGACATCTTGAAAATAAGTTAATGTTTTCTAATACCTGTATTTAACACGTTAAACGCCACGCCGATTTCGTTATACTTTCCGTTAGGCCGTGTGGTGCGATACTAATTGAAAAATATTTGGTCGCAAAATTGTTAAGAATTTAAGAAGAAAATTGTAGAGGCCTGCAAAAGAAAGTCGTATCTTTGTTTAATGTGATTTAATAGAATCCATTAATGAATTATAAGCTGTTATATTATTTTTTTTAAATTGATACTGTCAGTTCTCAGAAAGCAACGACGTAACAAGAAAGTCTATTTTTAGTTCCTTAAATCGTCGATTGAGTCGAAGAAACATGAAAACGAGATATCTCGCTTTTAGCAATCCGAAGGTTGTAGCCGGGAGACGAGATATCTCGTTTTCAGGTTTCGGGTTCATAGACTTTCTTGTTACGTCGTTGGTTTCTGAGAACTGACAGTATCAATTTAAAAATTTATTTTAAAATCTAGATTCTATTAAATCACATTAAACAAAGATACGACTTTCCTTTGCAGGCCTCTACAATTTTCTTCTTAAATTCTTAAAAATTTTGCGACGAATTCTTTACAATTTTTAATATTACAATTAAAGACGATTAAAGTATATCCATTTTCATGGAAGAATTCAAAATAATAGGTATTTGAAACAAATATAAGATGCAAGGGAAATAAATGTTTATTCATATTCGTTATGGAAAGACACAAAAGATTCCTTAAAATGGACCATTCTAAATTTATAGAATTTATATGAGAGACTGCAAACTAGTCTAATTGCAAATTTCGACCATTTTGGTAGTTCTAACGTTTCAAATCTCCGGCTTTATTATTAACTGATTCATGTATACTTTTTAACTCTCATACGTTTCTCAGAAATGTCTCGTCTCCCGCACGCAATGTGTTAACATACCTAATACAAGTTGATAAATCGAATTGCGAAGGGTTAACCCTTTGCGGTCGGTGTTCCCGTAGCGGGGACATTTCTAATTCGTCGTAGAAGTCGGTGTTCCCGTAGCGGGGACATTTTTAAATAGTCGTAGAAGTCAATGACCCCGCAGCGGGAACCTTCGAAAATCGCAAAAATGACAAAACACTATCGTCCCCTATGCCTCGTGATTCAAATGTTTCGGTCGATTTACGAGATAACAATGCATAATTGTTCAGAGAAATTTACAGGCAGTCAGTTTCAAACGAGCTCTCGAGAAACATTGAGATCGCTAAAAAGCTAATTATTCTGTACATCACACACCTTATTTTACAAAAGTATCAATTTTATCGATACTAAAATTTACGTTTAAAATTTAAAAAATTCAGTGTAATTCGCAAGTGATAATTGTACTCGAAAGCCAGGGCTTCGTATGGATGATTGTTCCGCAAAATACCATTCTTTAGAACATTACAGAGATTAAAAATTTTGTATTCTTACGTGTGATAAGTAGTATTAAATATATCAAATCAGTTTCAACAAATTCTGTGTGTTCTAATATCCATATATTGACTTGAAATCCTGTACGGAAAAGTAATTGCGAAACGATAGATTTGCTCCGACCTGCCGGTACTCCCAAAACCGAAATCTGCCGATCGCAAAGGGTTAATTGAAGAAACACTGAAACAAAACTTTCAACGGTAGTTTCTCGCACAACCTGTGGATTAATAAAAAAAACGATCCACCGAAAAAGGACTCGCAGACCCACGGGAACCTTCTTTCAGAAAGCTTCTCAATCTCAAGCACGATGTAACGTAACAAAGATTCGTTTCACTTAGAGTCAAAATTCTCCATGAAACGTGACACAGGATGGCACAGTTTACCATCGGTCCTTTAGATCCTAACACCTAGGCCAGGCAGTAACAGCCAGCTGCTATCTTATCGTCTCATCTTCGAGGACATAAAGGGAATTCTCGTAAACCGTGCACGTGGGACCACGTAAGCTGCTGCATCACCTCCCAAGGGTATAATTCCATATTCGAAGCGTGTTCCCTTGCGATGGTATCCAGTAGCCACGGATCTCGTGAAGCACCAGAGGAGGCTGACCTTGTACAGGGTGGAACCGTCAGGAACCACTTCAACGTAGGAGCCCGTTAAAGCCGATATGTGCATAAAGTTCGAGTTAACGCGAGCTTGTACTTCCATGCACCCTTGTAGCTCGGTGTATCCACGCGCAAGATAGAACCTTGCTCTATTATGCCGCGTAATATGCAGGGTACATTCCAAGTACAGGTATTCAAACCATTACACGTCATGTTTGCGTTGATTCCTTGTACATTGCTACAAGATCCGCTTCGATGTCGTTGTCCGAGCACAATATTGTGTTATCCGGGTATTGCGCCTGTTGGTCGCCGATCATTTTCTAATCGGTGTCTCTTAATGCGCTCGATCGTGTATCCGTACGGAATTGTTCGTGTCTCCTGGTTTTGGATCGTTCGAAGAAAGATCAACTCGGGTCGGATATTTGTGGAATGGGAACGTCGCGTGTTCTCGAAAATTGGCGAACCATAACTGTGATGGGGTCGTGTGTTTCTGGATGTTCTCTATCAGGACGTTAAAGAACGTTACTGAGGCTGTTTTTTTTTTTTTAGTACTCTATGTCAGAGTATAAACTTAGAAAGTTTATGATATTGTGGCTAAAGATACCGGATCAAATATCGAAGCATTAGCATCTCAAAAATAATATCAAATGTTTTATTAATTTCACGTT
>SMSQ01020551.1:0-15514 GCA_019453375.1 Ctenoplectra terminalis | reverse complement strand
TATGAATGAAAAAAAACTTCCAGTGCAAAGGGTTAATATTATATGGACAGGTATATTTGTATTTTTATATATATATATATATGTCTTTTTTCTTTGCGAATTAACACGTTGAACGCCACCGTCACCCAGGCATGGATGACGGCTATGTTTCCGCGTGGGCACCGTCATCCATAAGTGGGTGACACTTTTCTTCGTGTAATTAATACAAGATTTTGGAGGTAGTTTATAGTAATATTATTTGTAGTACAATTATGACGATTTATGAAGAATTATGACGAGTACTAACAAATGAGAAATATACTTAAGTATAAATTTGGTTTTAAAACATTGCAAAAGATTGAGTATTATGATGGTATTTATGATGGTATTCGTTAACCCTCTGTGGCTTTGTGTGACCTAAAACTTACAAATTAATTTCTTTATATTTAAAAAAATTTATTTTATTTAGTTATCAGTGTAAAATTAAATTTGATTACTGTATTACTATAGTTACTATACAAAAATTTTCAAATCGAAGCGAAAAACTGTAATTAATCGTAATTTTTTCTCTGATAACGAAACAAAATTCGGGCTATAGAGGGTTGAAACATTGTAGACACGTTTGAGGCGACTCTGGACACTCAGGACAATACGTTACAGTTTTTTGTACATTTTTCCTTGCTTTCTCTTTATGAGGCGTATTGTATTCTTCTGCAAACATATCGCGCTGTTTATCACGGATTTGGGACCCGGAAGAACCTCCCATCGATTCACGCTGGCCGTTCAGCGCGTTAAATTGTTTTATTCTACAATGCCAGAGCTGATTTGATATTTACGTTTTCGTCATACATTTTACGTCAAATAATAAAGAAATAAGAGAAAAAAAGTAAAAAAAAGAAAGGAAGAAAGAAAGAAATTAAAAAAGAATGTATTGCACGATCCTTCGCAAAGTAGCCTTGAAAATCGTACCAAGAAAACGAAAGAGGAAAAACGCGCGCCGTCAGCCGAAGAAAAGAAGAGCGGACGAACCCGAACCTGCTGACACGTTCGAGAGGACTGGTCGCGGGACCTACATCGGTAGATAAAGCCTGTTTACCTGGAAGGGAATAATTATTCGTGGGGAACCAGTTCCGCGAGCACGACCGCGCGTGCATCGTCTGCCGTGAAGTCGGCGTAAAATATCGCTGGATCGTGTTTCCCGGAGAGCACGGTTCGTTTCTGGCTACAAGGCCGGCTTTCGATTCAATTAGAGGTGTGCTGCGGCTGCACCGTGCTTGGACGCTTCCTTGTTCGCCGCTTGTTCACGCTTGTTCGACGGGGTTCGAGCAATTTTTGCTGGATAACGTAATGGAGGTAGTAGGGCGGAAAAATTGCGAGTGGAGGGAACGGGAGGAGAATGGTTTTCGTGCGAACGGGTTGGAAACGGTGCTGTGCGCTCCTTTGGTTCGAGAAACAGAGGATTTGTTAAGGGAATTCGTATTTTTGTTAATATTAACTAACTGTGTTGTCTTGCTCGCTTGCACTGTGCATTCGTATTCCTTAAAATATTTTTCCTTTTTTTTTTTTTATATTTTATTTTCAAATATTTGCGATTTATTAAGTATGCAGTATTAACACTAGAACTACCGGAGATTAACCCTTTGCGGTCGGTGTCCCCGTAGCGGGGACATTTTTAAATAGTCGTGGAAGTCGATGACCCCGCAGCGGGAACCTTCGAAAATCGCAAAAATGACAGAACACTATCGTCCCCTATGCCTCGTGATTCAAATGTTTCGGTCGATTTTGTGTTTTAATATCCATATATTGACTTTCGGATTTTGAAATCATGTACGGAAAAGTAATTGCGAAACGATAGATTTGTTCAGACCTACTGGTACTCGCAAAAGCGAAATCTGCCGATCGCAAAGGGTTAAGGTAGAGTTATTTGTAGCAAAGAAATCAAAATGATAAGTATTTTTCGAAATGTTATAATATATTATAATAAGGGTAACAATTCTTTGTGCATATTTTTTACAAAAAATTGCGGGAAAATCCTCAAAAATTGATTATTCTAAATTTCTAAAATTTCTATAAGAAAATTTTTATAAGAAATCTATAACAAATTATAAACAAGTCATTTTGACTTGTTCGATAGTTCTAGTGTTAAAGAAGTAAACGTAAAAGTATTTAAGTGTGTGGTATTTATGAAAGAGTGAACTTCATTTTGGGTTATGCTGAGTGGAGAACTGAACTGAGATACATTTTTGATATTTCTTTGAAAAAGTTCAGTGCAGAAATGAACTGAGATACATTTTTGATATTTCTTTGAAAAATTTCAGCGGAGAACTGAACTGAGATACATTTTTGATATTTCTGTGAAAAAGTTCAGTGCAGAAATGAACTGAGATACATTTTTAATATTTCTTTGAAAAAGTTCAGCGGAGAAATGAACTGAGACACATTTTTAATATTTCTTTGAAAAAGTTTCCTAATTTTGTGAAAAGAAAAACTTTCACGTGAAGTTAAAAGGGGAAACTGTAGAACTACAGAAATGGTAAAAGTAACTAATTTATAATTCACCTTCTAATCGTGGTTTCATGTTAAACTGGACTCAACATTTCATTTTGTTAAAGTCCTTTTAGTTTCGAGATATAAAATATACATATATTTTTTTTTGTATTTAAAATTAATTTAATACGAATGTATCGATGCAAATGTGTTATTCCTTACAAAGATACAGAAACTTAATTGGAATTATTAACAGTTATCGAAAGTAGGCTATTAAACGTAAACCAGTTGCAATCAAATAAACGTGAATAAGTAATTCAGTATAGAATAGATGTAGTATAATTTGTCAAGTTCGCTGATTTATTTTATTTTATAGAGTATTAGTCCAAACAGAAAAGGATCAAAATTATAGAAAGGAATGGTTGCATAAAATGATTGATAAAGATGAATAAAAAATATGAAAGCATTGTAATAGTTAGTCATTAACCATAAAAACAGGAAACAGTTTCCAAAGTTATTAGGAATGTAGTACACTTTTCAATTGTTCCGTTTTAAAATAATTTTAAGTATTGTTTTAATTATTCTGCAATCTCCAAACGAGGTTGAACAGATGTTTTATTTTATTGAAGATGGTGAAATCCATGCAGAATAATGTTGACCAACAAACACACTTGTTGCAGGGAAATTGAGAATTTACAGTGAAATTGAATAAATAAATAAATCTTTATAAGATGTATTTAAAATTTATTTAAAATTTGTCCGACGAAAAATAGGTGCACGTTCTTCATGCAATAAATTAAATTAAAATTAATAATTTTCTATTATGAAAAAAATGTGATTAACGAATAATGTTAGATTAACAAAATTAGATTCAATATTAAACATTTTTCATTAAATACAGTTACGTTTCTAAATGATAAAAATTGATACAATACGAACAATTTAATATCATAATTTCTGAAATATTCGAATATACGAGAAACAATTATTTTAAGGAAAGTTAAAAATAATAAAGGTGTTCGTAAAAATTCACGATGAAACTCCAACAAAGCGTTAACCGTAACAATTGTAACGAAACATTACGATTGAAAATATTTCAGTCTAGTAAACCATAAAATTGATTCGATTAATTCGAACAACAGTTTTTTTTCGTGCTACGAAACGATTACAGAATTGGACCATTCTTAATTGCAATTAAGCAAAGCAACGAGTGTACGATCGATGTTGCGGATTTGAATTTTAATCGGCCAATTAATATTCATCAGCAAGTCGGAAGTTAAGGAGGTCGGTAAAATCTGTCTATTAATCAGCACTCGATAATTGTGTCATGAATTTACGGATTAATAATCAATCAATTAATAATCATTTTTCTTGCACCTGCGTATCACACGCATTATACGCCAAAGTAAACGACCGACATAAAAAAAATACGTGTCTAATATTTTTTCGAGATCTGTATCGTATAAAAATTTCATAAAAATCAGCGTGTAGTAACTCCGTAAAATTTTTTTATAAATGTTTCTTTATTGTTAATTCTTTATAGATTCCACTGTACTTGTTTTACGAGAAATTTTCTCCCACAAAAATTTATATTTTTGTTAATTGTCCTAATTCAATGACTAGATACCGTGTATCAAAATTCCTAACATATTCATTGCTGTTACTTTAATTATTTGTCTTAGAATTCCGATTGAAATGTATTTCAAACAAACGTTAACTTCAACTTTAATTATAATTTTCATTTATGAGTCCGATAATTATCAAATACATGTTATCTACAATATTTTAACAGTAGAACTACTACCGAAGTGATCAAAGTAACTGGTTTACAATTTTCTCTATAAATTCTACAGATTCATAACCGTGCGTTTTAAAAAATTCTTTCCGATTTTCTGCAACGAACACGAATAAACATTTATTTCGCTTGGATTCTATATTTTTTTCAATTCATTATTCCGAATTTTTTAGCAAAAATAAGTATACTTTAATCGTCGCTAGTTCCAGTATTAAATAACAGAATCATAAATTACATTCTGTAAAAATAAGCGCATTTGGATACTTTTGAGCGATAGTGTACACAAACGTACACCTTTCCCACAGACAACGCTATGATAAACGCCAATAAAAAGAAATAAAAAAAATAATAAAAAGATACAGCGCCAAATAAGTAAACAACGTCTCTGGGGTTCATAATCCATGTTAATGAACCCAGCTGAAGACAAAAAGAAAAGTCTTCCGAATGAACGCCACCATCGTGGTCGTTTTGCGCAGACCAGGCAAGTCGGTCGTTGCCGTAACGCGACGCTCATGTTAGTGTCGATCCCACGCTCTTTGCATAACGTGACTGACCTACCGTATCGTCAATACCAGCCGACTGTGCGATCCTAACGCGCGGTCTGTTACACGTGAACCGGCCCCGAGGAAATTCGCGTGTATACCCGCGGAAAAAGACCACGACACAACGCACAACGATTGACCTTTCCACGATCCGATCGATAAACGCGCTTTTCGCCAGGTTTCCAAGATTTACGCGGCTGACCCATTGACACTGTGTTCGCTTCCTTGGCATTGGTGCCGGGAAACGGTATTCATTTTCGTGAAACGAGACAGCGGAGAGTAACGACGCTGGTTAACGCGTTACGCGAGACACGTCGGTTCCTGTGGTTCGATACCGAGGTATTCGTTTAGACGTCTTTACGTCTTTGGTTCCTAAGGATCGACGGTATAAAATTAAAAAAAAAAATATCTTGTGATTAATGGGTTTTGTTAAAATATTTTTAACAGAGATGCGACTTTGTTTCGCAGGCTTTTACAATTTTCTTCTTAACCCTGTATGGGACCGTGCGACTTAAAAGTTACAAACTGATGTATCTATATTTGAAAAAATTAATAAATCAAAGTGAAAAACTGTAATCAATCGTAATTTTTTCTCCGATAAGCAGACAAAATTCGGGCTATGAAGGGTTAAATTTACAGAAAATTACAAAAAAATAATCGAAAGTACTCCGTTAATAATTTATAAAATTTGAGTTAGAAATTACGAATCGGTCATTCGACCGCTTTGGTAGCTTTACTGTTAACCCTTTGCCCTATAACGCCGATTCTGGATAAAATACAATAAAAACACAATATTTATGATAAAATTCAATTTTAGCTTTAACTGTAATTTAAATTTACAATATTGAAAGTTAGTAAATACAAAATACGTGTAATATTTCTATACTTTGCGTTTGACAGCGTGTCAAAGACAGGAATAACTATCGCTGATTTGTATGAAGATCAAAGAAATCGTAAGCCAAAGGGTTAAATTATGTTTTCGATGTGTTCAAAATATGGAATGTTAATGGATTGCAATGGCGGCTCTTAACCCTTTATAGTCCGAATTTTGTTGGTTTATTAGAGAAACGAATTATGATTGATTACAGTATCTTACTTTGATTGCAAAATTTTTCACACGGTCCCATAGAGGGTTAAATTACGGTTAAAGCTAAAATTGAACTGTATCATAAATATTGCGTGTTTTTATTGTATTTTATCCAGAATCGGCGTCACGAGTGTGACTCGTGGTTATAGAGCAAACGGTTAAAAAGGATACGAATGCGTGGTTGTAACTGAGAGAGAAACCAGGCTCGATACATCGCCAACAGAAAAAACATCCCCTTATTGGATGCGCTTGTTACGTCCAACGAGATGGAGGATAAGTTCTTCCCTTTAATAATTCCTTTTCGCTAGCGCGTCAGCTTTTTCTCGGAGCACTCGCCATAACGCTCACGTGAGCGGCGTATTACCGCGAATTTCGCGGAATCATCGATGCAGATGCGTGGTTTCGATAAGTAGCAGCCACCGAAAGCCGCTTTGCATGACCTTAAAAGAAACGCGACGGCGTAACCTTCGCCACGGGGCGCATCCTTCGATAGGAGCGGAACAGAAGAAACAAAAGGATAAAGCGCGATCGAGTAGCTGAACAGGAAGTCGGTTCTGCAACGCACAAGGACACCGTGTGCGCGCCTTACTCAGAGAAAGAAGACGGATATTTTTCTCCCTCTTTTTCCTTCCCGGTGCTTTTTCTTCCTCGTGAAAACGAGTTTTCATGGAAGCGGTGGAAACTCGTAGCTCTTACAGGATTCAGGAATTTTTTTTGCTTCAAACGATTCGCGACGGTATGAATTTCGATGGATCGAGTGAGTTGCAGCGGGTTTGGGTAGCTGACGAGTTTTTGCCTCGCGAAATATTTTTTATCTCGAAAGCTAATTTTTTTTATCGCTTCGAAGTTAATATCGCAGGTATTAATCGCCGTTTCGTGTATTTTTATAGGTTTTTGACTGAAAAGTTTACTACGGTGATTGGATGCTAAATTTTTTTTTTTTTTTTGTTTTTCTTTAAAATTTCTGCGTTGCTTGAAATGTGCAACGGTTTGAACACACCGGCTAACATTTTAGTATTAGTTCGTATTTTAATTTTTTTACGTCTAGAGACAAAGATTAAATCATTCTTCTCTAAGTTTAGAAAACAAAAATTGCGATCGATTCATAAATTTGAATTCAACGTGTTGAAAAAAAAATATATACTAAGTAATTTCCAATCTCTTCTATCCCTAATCAAGATTCAAATATACGCGCCCAAAGACATACTGGCAATATGTTTATAGAAAAACAAGAGAAAACCGTCGATGTAGTTCAGTCGATAAGCGTGGACGTATACAATAAGGAGAAGGAATACATGGAAAGAAGAATTATATATTATTGTAAAAATAGATTATATTGTTGCGCCTTGGTCTCCCCTGACTCCTTGTCAGGGGACTCATCTTATCTTTATTTACAAATTAATCACTAAAACTATATTACAATGGATTTATAGACTCGATTATCTTATACAATGCTGATACCGGAAGACAAGAACCACGGTGCGTCCGCACTCGTTCGTGGTTCCGGCGATACTATCTTTGTCAACACTTTTCCTTGGCACCCCGTCCGGTGGGCCTTGCGACACCGCTCGATTAAAGACTTGTTTACACCGTTACTCGTGATCGGACGCCAAGTTCAGTCCGATCTTAAAGGTTCATCCATAGCGTCGCAACAATATCATTTATATAAAGTATTAACTATAGTGGAATTGTAACGGTGTTGCAGTTTATTCTAATATAAAACCAGCCGAATCCATTGCACTTTCTCTTAAAAAGAAGAGAAAATTTAACACAACGCTTCGACTGCCACATCACATATTTTGCTCAGGACGCCACACCGGCAGAAGATTTCATAAAAATTAGTCTCACTTTTGTGTTCTAATAAAAATGTTCAATTGTCAAGACAAAATTCGGGCCACAGAGGGTTAACTGGTACGATTAGAAGCTGCCTGAATTCAAAATGCAAATGAAACTTTCCCTGATGGACGGTTCGGTGAAACAATGGTATTCGTAAATAGGGGCTAAGGATGCAAGCTGCAGCCTGGCTGATCCATTTTTATATTCTAAACGGAATGAAAAGGTCTTCCAGGCGAGTAGGTATCGGTATTTCACGGGTGTTGGGGTGTAATCCATATTTTCCCCTCACTGAGAATGGTCGATCGACCGTCATTAATGCTATTAGTACTTCAGGGCCGAGCTACGGCATAAATGTCCCATTTGAAATTGGTCCGTGACTCCTGGCTGAGCCTCCGATCGCTTACGGGGACCCTGTTCGACAAAAAACTGCTCACATCTGCAGGTGTTTCGTTCGTATCGTCGTAAAGGAATACAGTTAAATTTTTGCCTTTTATATTTATTTTATTACTCGTCGCATCGTTCCTGCGATCGTTTCTTCTTGATACTATAATTTATTAATCGTTCGCTCTCTTAACCCTTGTGCGGACAACCAAAATGTTCAGGATCATTGGACAAATCGAGGTACCCGGGTATTTGCATAAATTTTTATCCCAAAAGCGTAAATCGAAGGCAAATATTCGGAATAATGAGGATACAGAGCGGTTTCGCGACATGTTCACAAGAACATAAATAATTATTAATGGAAATGTAGAAGTGGGTACTCGGGTACCTGGTTGTCCACGTAAGGGTTAAAATTTTAATCTTTTTTAAATTTCATTGGACTATTGTGAAAACTTGTGTTGTTTTTGGAAGGAGAAAAGAAAATTATAATTGTTTGCGATTTTTTATTTACTTGGTTAAGTTTTTTTGAACGAAAGAACGCTTTGTTCTGAAATAAGAAATAATTTTAATTGACGAGAATATAAAATTTAAAGCGCAAAATTTAAGTGAAGTGTGAGGGTAAACAGTTTTCGAGGAAACGTGTGATAGAAGTTTCTTTCGGTTTTTGAATAGTAGATTTGGGCGTAAATTATGTATAGTTTATTATTTATTTATTACATATTATTTATGTAAAGTTTATTTTATTTGATCTAGTTTTTTATATAAATAATTACATATACGTGTAGAAATAATTAAATGTGCTTTTTTTGTTTTAGAGACTTTAATTTGTAAATACAAAATTATAACAGTGTAGTTAAAGATTAAAAAGTTGAGATGATTTTCTAGAAATAAAGGTGAGATTTGTACGAAGAAACAGAGCCACAGAAAAATATATTTAAACAAATATTAGTTACTCGAATTTCAGGAGAATCGTATTTTTGAAAATATTATACAAGAATGTAACGTAAAACTAAAAGTTCACATTATTTCTGTTATTATATCATGGAATCGTAAACATTTACTATTTTTGAATATTAATTAAAAAAAAAAATTGCTATCGCAATACGGTTAACATCGCTGATTCCCTTCTAAAAAATTTACATTTCAACAATTAATTAAATCGATCTGGTATAAAAAGGAAAGAAAAAATAATAGTGCGTGATAATTCAGAAAAATAAACAAAATTTGAATGAATTAAAATTAATTTACGCGTTTACAATTCATGAATAATTCCAAAGAGAGAAAATAATAAACGTGAGAATTTAGTTGTTAGCTCGACGCGTCTGCTATTGAAGGGTGCGTCCTGCATCATTGGATCATCGTGATGATGTATCGTCTGTACAAAGCGCTCTGTACGAAATCGGATCCGTCCCATTCGATGCGGCCATTAATCGCCGCTAATAATTTATCCGTGACAGATTGTCAAAACGAGAGATGAAAAAAAAAAAATATATGAGAGGGAAAGCGTGACCAGGGACTAATTCGAAATTACTCGCGATGAGAGATTAGCATGTTTTTATTCGTTTCATCTGAATACATGGGTGTGGCTCGTTTGAAAATGTTTGGAGGGATATTAAATATTGAACATCCGTTTTGAACTGTATCACGGTGAAGATTATTACACATTTTTGAGGTCTGTATTTAACACTTTGCCGACCGCACGCGCCACAGGGAACTGTTCGGTTTCCACCGCTCTTGGAAAAGCCTAAGGAGCCTTAAAAATTAGTTGATTTTATTATATGTTGTGATCCACAGTAGCAGTCCGTCAGCAATTACGAAAAACTGCAGGTCGAGGTAGTTAACAATGACAGAGAACGAGAAACGCGTTGCTACAGTCAAAATGGGAAATCTCCCCGATCGGTCGGGCACCGACTTGCTTTAAAATGGGCAGATCTCCCCGATCGGTCGGCAAAGTGTTAATACATGGTAATTTTTTGTAGGAATCTTTAAACTAAGCTAAAGACGGAGCGTATAATAACGTGTATACTGTACTGTGTTTCGGCTGTGACTGACTGCAGGCACAGTTTTCGCCGGCGATGGGAATTTTCCAAATATTATGGCCCACCATCTGGCCTGTGTCTTAACACTATGCCGTCCGGCGACACCACAGTAGTGTTGTTCGCAAAGTATCGCTCGACGGCCGGCGACACCACAGCGGTGTCGCGTACAAAGAATCGGTCAACGTCCGGCGTCACCACGTTGGTGTCGTTCGCATTCTACCGCCCAGTGGCCGGCTACAGCACTTTAGTATCGTTTGCATTCTGTTGGTGATCCGTGGTGTTCCGATGCTGTTTTACTTAAGTGGAATATGTTACGTACGTCAGCAAGTGTTTTTTCTTATAAGTACTTGTACCCTAATGTGAGATTAGTAAAACTTGAAATTTATAATCTCCCAATAACCGCAAAAACAGCCGGCGACAAGCGAAGTAACAGAATTAGTGCTACCGGCGTCGAGCGAAGAAATGTTTACAAACAGTGCGGGCGGCAAAGCGTTAAGTGCCTCGACGCAGTTCCGTATCGCACTCGACGCCTAAATAAAATCTCGGTTTACAATAACGAGAGATCGGCTCTCGGTACGACATTTTTCAACAGCAATAATTCGGGCAGAAGCCCGAAATTCTCGATTCTGCTCGCACAAAGACCCAAGGCGTTCGTCAAACGCCCATCCTGGTGCTTCTGCTTGTCCCAAAAGGGACGAATGTAAGAACGATCCGCAGTTTCCTCTTTCTCCCCGTGGTTCCATGATCAAACCGGAAACCGTTGACTGGCGTATCGTAAAAAGGATGGCTCTATTAAAATAGAGATGACTCGAGGGGGAATCTTGACGCACGCGGCTTTCCAAGCCGAAGAGATTCGCCGTGTAGCGAAAGGGAGAAACATCTGGCCGCTCGCTACGGGTCCGCCTCTGTGTCGCCGTCTCTTTGAAGACCCGCCTTTGCTCATTTGTATACCATTCACGGCCGCTCTCGTATTCGCGACGCGCGTAACGCATCAGCCCTGTCGCGCCTCCGGATCTTGTGGATGCCGGTGGTGAAGCTTCTGGACCACGTGCTTCGGGTTTCTTGCGTCTCCTCGTTTCTTTTCCTGGCGACGAGGTCGCGTGTGATGGCGAGGAATTGGTTGCCGGAATTATACGGTAGCGTAGGAACGGTAGGGTATATGGAGGTGCTTTTACAGCGGTTGAATTTAAAACTCTAGCCCAGGCTTTTTAATCTCTGACACATTTTTTTTTTATTAGATTACTCTGATATACATTTATTAACCCTCTATGAGACCGTGTGACTTAACCCTTTGCGGTCGGCAGATTTCTTCGGCTGGGAGTACCAGCCAGTCGGAGCAAATTTAGCTTTTCGGAGTCATTGTTCCCTAAGCGATTTAAGGTAGTGTTAAATTCATATTTCATTATATTTTTATTTATTTATAAATTTATTTTTATTTACTTATCATATATTTCTCGATGGTAAAATAAAGCGCGAGACGTCCGAAATAACTAGCTTTCTGTTAATCTTAATTTTTCTGTATTGCTCTTTCGAGACGAGATCATGCCGCCACAGCGGCGACACCGACTTCTACGACAGTTTCGAAATGCCGCCACAGCGGCGGCACCGACCGCAAAGGGTTAAAAGTTACGAACTGATGTATCTGTATTTTGAAAAATTAATTTTATTTAGTTATCGTTGCACTATTAACCCTTTGATTGCTGTTGACGCCTATTGGCGTCCGAAACATATTAGCTTCCCGGTCACTGTAGGCACCAATTAGCGTCTAAATCAAATTTCGCTTGTTTCGCCCGTTTTAAGATTTTTCAGTATTTTGAATATTTTAATATACTTCCTCGGAAATGCATATCTAACGAAAAATTTCGTCGTATCCAGTGGACGTCAGGAGTGAATTCGTACCGTACCGTACGGCCAGTGCGTGCCAAAGTCTGCCGTAGTCAAAGGGTTAAATTTGATTACTGTATTACTGTAGCGACACCACGATCCATCTACGGTAGTTATTAGTTAACACATTTTCAAATCAAAGTGAAGAAACTGTAATCAATCGTAATTTTTTCTCCAATAAGCAGACAAAATTCGGGCTATAGAGGGTTAATTATTGATTATATCCCTTTGACTGCGACAGACTTTGAGACTCACCGGCCGTATCATACGGTAGGAATTCGGTTAAGACGTACGCCGAGAACGGCGAAATTTTTTGTTAGGGGTATATTTTTGGGAAAATATATTTCAATAAAACAACTGAATTTCACTGGATTGAAACAATATTATTTATTTCTTTGCACTCTGCACCGAATTGTTACTATACATATTAGAAATTTAACATTAACGTTAAGCTTAAATTTTCAGGGTGTCTATAGGCCAGATTCGTTCAGGCCAGACGCTGACATTCGTTTCATTCGTTCAGGCCAAACGCGTTACGATTAAATAAGTTTGCTTCTAATGTGTGCTTTACAGTCTGTACGATAATACAAAGACCATAATTATCGAGGAAAGGGTGTACAGTTCTTATAAAGTTCTTCATTTCATAGTGAAAATTTCAATTTGAACGGAAAGTTTAGTGTGGAGCTTTAACGACGAACAATTTTCCATACTGAATTGAACAGAATTTTTCGTCCAAATGTTACAATATTCCAAACCAACGAATATCTTTCAAATTAATAATATAGCCGTGTCTCTGTGTTACTGTTCACGCGCATTAATCGGTTCGTAAAATGCGTTCGATATTCGGGAATCTTGTTTGACGTTCGTTTGATAAATGATCGCTTCCTTTCGTTCTGCATACAATCGATACATAATACGCATCGATACATCTGGGGAAAAACGATTTCTAATGGCCACAACCAACGATTTGTCGTACATGGCGCTCGTGAATTTATGATCGCGCTTACAATGAGTTTGGTTCACGCCTTGTTCAAAGACACGAGACGCGTTTGCTTGAAAGAGAACGTCCAGTTGGTCGAACTCGAGGAAACGCGGAAAAGTTGACCAAGACTAATCGATGTTCTGGATGGAGAGCACAATAAAATTTGGTTCGTTTTTGGCGTGCTTTATGGGGGATAAAAGGTGGAATCGTTGCGGAGGAAAAATTGTTTCGATCGATGTGTACACAACAAATTTTTTTGGAGATTCATTGACTTTTTTATGTGTCTCTTTTTTTGGACAGATGGGAGAGAATTATAGAACATTTTCTTTTTTTTTTTTTCTTTTTTTATATGGATAACAGGAATTTATTGGGCGTTTTGTTTGTAATGATTGCATATAATTTTAATTTTCAAAAATAGTGGTTGAGGTTCGTTTATTAATATTTATTATTTATTTATTTATTTTTTTAATCCATTTAGGATCAATGACGCACCAGGTGCGTCACGCTACGCTTGAATCAGATAACCTGACGCACCGGTGCGTCATCGTGTCCTAGGATTATTACCTGAAACATTCATTGAATACATTTGGGTACTTTTATACTTTCTATGAATTGAGAAATATTGCAAAGAAATTATCTGTTTCTGAAATGAAATAATACTTATTTTTAATTCTTTGATAGATATACATATACTTTAATCGTCGGTAGCTCTACTGTTAATATAAAACTTAAAGTTCTGTAACAAATATCCGAAACCTCTCTACAAAACCTCACCACAGTACCAAATCTTCTCATCCTTCAATTAAAACCAAAACAACTGCTTCCATATCTCCACCGAAAGCCTCGCGTCTTCCTATCAACCCTCTGTAAACAGAATTTTGTTTGCTCCTGACACAAAAAATTGCAATTGATCATAGTTTCTCGATCTGACTTGAAAATTTTTGAATTAATAATTTTTTAGATACCAGACTTTATTTTTGAATTAATAATCTTTTAGATACCAGACTTTATTTTTTAATTAATAATCTTTTAGATACCAGACTTTATTTTTTATTTAATAATCTTTTAGATACCAGACTTTACTTTTAAATAAATAATATTTTAGATATCAGACTTTACTTTTGAATTAATAATATTTTAGATACCAGACTTTATTTTTGAATTAATAATCTTTTAGATACCAGACTTTATTTTTTAATTAATAATCTTTTAGATACCAGACTTTATTTTTTATTTAATAATCTTTTAGATACCAGACTTTATTTTTGAATTAATAATTTTTTAGATACCAAACTTTATTTTTTAATTAATAATCTTTTAGATACCAGACTTTATTTTTGAATTAATCATTTTTTAGATACCAAACTTTATTTTTTAATTAATAATCTTTTAGATACCAGACTTTATTTTTGAATTAATAATCTTTTAGATACCAGACTTTATTTTTGAATTAATAATCTTTTAGATACCAGACTTTATTCTTGAATTAGTAATTTTTAGATACAGACCAGACACCAGCAGAGACTATAATAAAAATCTACAAAACGCTTACATTCCTCTACACCGAACGTGTTAACTAAAAGCATTTCTAAGCCCGCCCAACTTATCGAATATCGATACGTCACGACACAAAGAAAAGCTGCCGCTGCCGTCGCGACAACACGTCCGACCACGATGGTGAATCGCGAGCAAGGAAGCGGAGGTTTACGCCTGTCGCAGACAATGAGAAGCATCGTGTACGCGCGCGTGTTCATGTAACCGGTATAAATTGTGTTTGGTCATCCTTCGCCTATAAATAATTCCGCCAAGGGGACAATAGGACGGACAGCTGAAAACGGCCTAAAAAGCAACCTAGGGATGGTTGAGCGCGTCGGTGACGCGAGAGACCGAACCTGAGTGCTCGAGCGATAGCTTTTCGATGGAGTTCGCGCTGACGCGTGCAGAAAAATCGAGGATGCAGCCGGTGTGCGTGTGCGGGGTGTCGGTTGTGAAAATAACCGGTGCGACGGTGCCGATGAAGAGTCGAGAGGCTGAATATAAAGAAAGGGGAGTGATGAAATTCGCACCCTCCAAGGGAGACGCGCGAGGCTTCCGGCGAAGGTATCGAGGTATCGATGGCGATTGATTCGCTCTACCGAGTAGGCTTTTAATTGAAAGTTTGAAGGTTGAGTGAATTTGGTATCGTGGAGGGGTTTGCAAACGATTTTTAGGTATCGAGGTTGACGAAGCTGGTGTTTTAATTCGTATCGCAAGGAGACGCGAAGCTACCGGTGGAGATATCGGGGTAGTTGATTTGCTCGTTTTGTAGGTTCTTTCATTGAAGGTTTTGAAGCTGAAGTGAATTTAATATTGTAAAGATTTTTGTAGATATTGGAGTTACCGAAGTTACTAGTTGGATTGAATTTTAGTTTGGGTCGAGTTTTAATTTACATCCTCGTAGGGAGGTATGAGGCTTCCGGTGGAGATATCGACGCGATTAATTTGCTCGCTCTGTGGGCTTTT
>SMSQ01020547.1:9339-20392 GCA_019453375.1 Ctenoplectra terminalis | reverse complement strand
ATCCACCGCATAAAAAAATTTTAGGTAGTATATCGTACAAAGTTGTTCATTATAACTAAGAATTTATAAAACTTTCGAATATTTTTTTGTACGATTTCTTCTATGCGGTCCCTATCCACCGCACAAAAACAGATTTTACTATAGTCTTAAATCATTAATTGAACTACGGTGTTCTTTATTTTTTTAATTATTTTAATATCCACATACGTGACACAATTCTATCCTACGTTATCGCACCACAATTCCAAAATTTTCGCACCATTAATCTACCACTCCTGAAACCGAACAATATTCAAGCTTCACATGAGGTATTAACAAACACAAGAAACCAGCGCCTCGACCCAATGTATGCTACAAGACGAGGAAGAGGAAGCGAACAGAGCATGGTGTTCGTGCAGACAAAGGTTGGAGGAGGTTCGATCGAGGCATCTGGGAGCTGGAAATTACGGGACCAGTCCCGTTGAGCCTCTAATGAACCAACGGAAGCGCAAACAAGCAGAAATTGGGGAAGAGCAGGCTGAGAGAAAAGATGGAAACCTGTCGGCTAAATGCGAAAAGAAGGCCGCCAGGGACGCTTAGGGTAATCAATAATTAACGGATAATCGCGATGAAGAATTAACGAGGCATCGGGATCGCGTAAGTGACCGCTTTGAAGTTTAATTGAATTTCGAATGATCGAGCTAGATTAAAGGGAGAAAAAGCAGCGTTTTCCGTGTTGTTGAATTCGTAATTTTGTTTGCAGCGACTCGCCAGAAATATTAATTATTCGGTGCAAGAAAGTGTCGCGTAGAAAATAGATTTATGATTGTTTATTCAACGTAGCTGATGTTTAACGCTGGAACCACCGATAATTGATCCTTTGAGTTCGAGAGACAACTCTCACTTGGCAGTTGGATCGATGCAGCAAGTTTTTATAAAGACCTAAATAAATTGTATTTACGGTAAATATTTTTAATTCCGCAAATAAATCACGAAATATGTATTTTTCGAACGTTATAACCTGACTGCGGATTTTTATTCGTTTGCAGGAAATTTGAACATGCGAAATTGCACAGAAATATTCAAAATATCCACGTAACTGTGCTTTTTGTAATACCTAACCTATCTATCTACTATTTTGTTACTTTTTTTTACGTTCAAAAATATAATCGCGTGATAGTCGCTGTTTATATAATTTATTCATATAAAATATTCCAGACGAATTCTGCGGATTTTTATGGAAATTCATATTTTTGAGAATATAGAGGAACGTTGCCTAATATCAGTAGGATTCGAAATATGGAAAATATTAATATTTAATAATTTATATTATATTAATATAAAGACTAATATAAAATAAATTAATAAAATAAAATAAAATAAATTAATAAAATAAAATAAAATAAATTAATAAAATAAAATAAAATAAATTAATAAAATAAAATAAATTAATAAAATAAAATAAAATAGAATAAAA
Source organism: Ctenoplectra terminalis (assembly GCA_019453375.1). Taxonomy (NCBI): domain Eukaryota; kingdom Metazoa; phylum Arthropoda; class Insecta; order Hymenoptera; family Apidae; genus Ctenoplectra; species Ctenoplectra terminalis. Next base: position 18,936 of record SMSQ01020547.1, on the reverse strand, counting down.
TAGAATAAAATAAAATAAATTAATAAATATTAATACTCTCCATATTTCGGAATCCTCTCCATACTAGTCAACTTTCCTCTATATTCTCAAAAATATGAATTTCCATAAAAATTCGCGGCCTACTTGCAATGCTTGCCGAATTCTTCTCAATATCCACTAAAAAAATACATATAAAAAAATCTCCAAGTTTATCTATTCGAAAAACTAAACGTATCTCAAAGCTCTCTTCGAACCACATCACACCAAAGAAACAAATGTTCTATCGATCCATTAACAACGAAATAATCTAAGCTGATCACGTATCTCAGTTCACCCTATACAAGAATCTAATTCTCAATGAAAGTGAATCCACTTTTAATCAAACTTCCAACTAAGCATTTGTAAGAAAGCGTTAGACAACCGTGTTATACATTATCGACATGTGCCTATGCATGTGAAGATTGTGGGTGCGGGCACGACGCACGCTTGTGCGTTTCTCATTTGTTTTAACACGTTGACTGCCTCGTCATCCATATTCGGGTGACAGTAAAGTTTCTGATCGGGCCGCGGTGACGCTTATTTGACTACTTGCGAAGGATATTCGTATCTGTTTAAAAAGATATTTCGCCGAGGAAGTAACAAAACTATTCAATATTAATTAATATAAACTAAGTTAATTATATAATTAAAATAAGTTAATTATATAATAAGTAAACTAAAATAATTAATATAACGCTTCGTACAGCGGTACGCGTGGCCTGAAGGAGATTTTACTGTAAACGCGCATGGCAGTCAACGTGTTAACCCTTTCGCTGCGGTGGGCCTCGCCGCGGAGTACCTCGTCTAGAACGGAGCGCCGTGCCGAAAGTGGGAACATTAAGCGCGCGCAGTTTTTGGCATTCGGGGCCAAGACTTTTGTCTCAAAAACGACTTTGTGACATTACTTTTAGAAACAAAATGATTTGTGTTCATAATTTTTCCATGGAGGTATTTTTAATTCAACAATACAATTAATATTTTTATATTATACAACAATATAGGAACTATAATTATAACATAATATTGAACAGTAATTTTTTAATAATAATATTCTGTATGAAATTTTTCAAAACACGGATATACACATAAACCAACATCACAGTTCTCGCATTGATATCGCGTTCGACTGCTTTTATCGTTCTTTTTGGTTCCATTTTTGGAGCGGGTGACTATAGTCACCCGTCGTGTATAGGTGGCATCTTGTGACCGGTGACTATAGTCACCCGTCGTGTGCGGGTGTCGTTTTGTGGCGGGTGACTATAGTCACCCGTAGTAGTGAAAGGGTTAAAGATATGTGATTCGTGCAGTCTCCTTTGTGCCACCAGAAGAAACGCACGCATATCCTTTGTACATTTTATATAATATAATTAAGTGTGATAATATATACGATTTATTATCCCGAATCTTCTGTCAGCATTGTACTAAAAGATAGATCACCAATATAAAAAAAAAAAAAAAAATATAAGAAACCAGTTCTCAGTGTACGAGTACTTTCTTCAATCACTGTATCATCCGCAGATATCGAGACAGACACGAAGATTAAAACGAAGGGGACCGCGGACGAAGAAAGTCTATCGAACAATAAAATGGCGGTAGAATTTCGTTTCAATTTTCCAGGGAGCCCGATAGGATCCGAGGAAAATCCCTGCCGAGATACCTAAACCTCGGAGATTTCGCGGTTGATCGTGTGGAACACTCGATGCACGGACGGACGTGCAAACAATGAGAAGCGGATAAACGTAGAAAGAAAGGGAACGGGACGAAAAATGGCGTGTTACGTTCGTATGGGAGCAGAAAATGAGACCTGTTAGCGATTGTGCTTTTTCCAGCAGGATTTCGGGCCGAGGAACAGAGGAAAAAATGGCAAAAAAGCAAGCGGGTAGACGCTTAAGTATCTGGACCTGTATGAGGTATTTCTTCTCGAGCGTGTGCATGAAATGAACATTTTTCTATTGTCTCACGAAAATGCTGATTTATCGAAACCAATATTCGTCCCTTGGCTTTTTATCGCTTGGCTTGCAAGAAAATTGATTTGCGAGGATTATGAGTTAATTCGAGGAAGCGATGGGGAATGTATTGTGTCTGATATATGGCTATTAATTTTACGCTTTTTGTTTAAGACTGAATGTGGAATAATATTCGTGGATGTGTAGAGAATAATGAGAATTTTTATTCCAAAGGAAATAATTCTTTTTAGATGTATAGTTGATCGCGAAAGAGTCCGGCTACGTTGGGTATTAACGTTGCTTCTTTAACACTAGAACTACCAAAGCGGTCAAAATGACCGGCTTGTAATTTCTCATGGTAATTCTATAAATACAGTGATGCAATTTGGAGGATTTTTCACGATTTTCTGTAAAAAAACATAGATAAAGATTTGTTTTACTTAAGTTATGTTTTTTTTGGAACCTCTATCATTTTTATTTCTTGGGGTATAGGTCCACTTTAGTCGTTGGTAGTATTAGTGTTAACACTTGAATTACGAACGGTTAAAGTATATTTATTTCCAGTGAGAAAATTAAAATGGAAAGTGTATAACAAAATATGTAATGCAAGGGAGACGAAGGTTTATCTGTGTTAAAAATTTTTAATATTTAAAATTTAATATTTAATATTTAAAAATTTTTTAACTGAGAATATCAGAAAATCACGAAAAATCTTTCCAATGGTATAATAGTTGATTTATAAAATTTCTGTAAAAAATTACGAATGGGTCATTTTGACCACTTTGGTAGTTCTGGTGTTAAAATACAATTTTTTTTTTTCGCTAAGTATTGTTCAAAAGTATCCGGACACTTGCTTACTTTTTACACGATGTAATTTATGATTTTGTTATTTAATTGTTATTGATACAGCTATGTGTAGCAGAATATTATCAAAGGATGAAATTGAATACTGTGAATAAATTACCGAGCTAATATGGAATCAAAATTACATTAAAGCTTATAAATGTCAAAGCTTGTGAAACTGGTTTGCTATCAAGAAACTTCTTTTATAAATTCGAACCATATCGATGCAAAAGACAAAACTTTTCATGATATGTTTAGCTTGTACATTTAAACACGTTTTATAATCTGATAGAAGATCGATACTATTACCGTTATTAGTGACATACGAACGAACGTTGTCAGAAGATGTCGTTATTTTAAATACTTTTTAGTTTACCTTTTGTTTTCCTTTTTTTGTTGTACAAGAGTTAGTCTTAGTTTGACCGTCGAGCAAGCGTCACCTCATATGTACTTGTTAAATATACGTTACTTTAATTTGAACGTTTACAGTTATTCTAAAACACCCATCATAATCAAAACAAATTAAATTTTGTAAGCAATTTAAAGTCAGAAAGATTTTCTTTCTCTCCTGAAGAATATGACTTTTAATGCATATTGTATTTTTTATAAGTCTTCGTTTAAGATTTAAAAAATATAGATACTTGAGTATCCATCATTCAAATCACGAAGTGTTACAAAGTATTAACGAGTAAAAAAAAATCACAAAACAAGAGCCACTTTTTAACGAAAAAAAAAGACTATACAAAAGCTGGAACAAAGTACCCGCATAAACGTTTGAAAAATTGTAAAAAGGATTTCCGCTGGCATGTGTTCCACCATGCAAATTGGCAGTATCAGCTGGCGGATACATTTTGTGGTCATCAATGTATGCACGAGTCCGTTTCTTTGTCCTTTTCCGTTTAAAAACCTAATTTCTCATCGAACTCGTCACAAAGGCCGGTAAAACGACAATATTGTACAGTCGAGCCTCGCATATCCGAATACTCTAGTATAGATATTTTCTGTACTGTCCAAGCGTAACAAATATTTGCAAATTTCTGTCTTTAGTACTAATTTATTGATCAAAATAATTATGAATTTTGTCCGACACTGTATATGTCTATCGTATACTTGTATGTATATCGATGGATCTTGGAGAGCATATACAGTACCGCTTAAAAATATCCGGACAATTGCTTATTTCTGATAGAATGTAATTTGTGATTTTGTTATTTAATCGTTATTGTTACAGCTATGTGTAGCAGAATATTATGATACGATAAAAGTGAATATTTTAAATAAATTACTGAACTAATATGCGATAAAACTTGCATTAAAATTTATAAGTATCAAACCTTATGGAACTATTTTGTTATTTGAAAAGTTCTTTATAATTGGGATATTTATTTGCTAACCTATGGATTAAATAATGACATTCTGCCACCGTGGTTAATTCAAACAGTGTCCTTTTACGAATCAGGTATTTCATTTTAACCCTTTCACTGTGAGGTAGAATTACGAATTCTGGTCCAAAAAATGTCTAGTTTTTATATGTTCGAAAACACTTCGGCGTGTAATAAAAAATGTAAAATAAAAGTGTTTTATATGTACCTTTGTTAGTAATTAGTCCGCATATGGTAGATTTTAAAACACGGGATACATAAGTTCAAAATTAAACCACGTCTATTTCTTCGGTTAGAATAATCTCAGAAAACAAAGGAAGCAAAGAATCCAGCCACAGACTTAGATATCTTTGGTAGACTAAACAGTTTGAACACTTTACCCTGTCCGTGCGTGGCACGAGATAGGGTGTATACTACTTGACGCCCTGCCCGTGACTGTCACGGGATAAACTGTTTGGTACTGACGCTTTGCCCGTGACTGTCACGGGATAAACTGTTTGGTATTTGAAGCTCTGCCCGTGACTGTCACGGGATAAACTGTAAATGGTTAATACACTATTGGCAAATTTTTATCAACAGATAATTTCAATTCACAATGTGTCGATTCCTTAAGATGATAGTAAATATTACTTTCAGTCATTAAATTGTCATTAATTGACATGTTTCGGTAACATTTATGTACCATCGCTAGAAATTGATCAAACTGACAAATTCATCAGCGTTAATTCGGATAAAATTGGCTCTGCTACGATTCAACGCGACAATCTGTTTCCATTCATCGAAATATTGCAGTACCTATTCTCGGTTCTTTAAATTCAACAGGATGATGCATGAAAATGGGGATTTTTCGAGCCTCGAGCTAAACTGTTTGGCCAAGGGATATTACGTTCCATGGCACGAGCTCCGTACACACATAAATATTAGCAACACGCTGCACGCGAATGCATCGTTTCAGACAGCCTCATCAGGCTGCTCTCAATCTGAAAAGCCCAGAGCTTGCCGTGGAAAAGTTAAACGGCGTAGAGTATAGAAAAGTCCTTCGTGTTTGTGTTATGAAAATTATTAGATAGCCACGCGTCTGCAACTTTTGCAAAACGCGACACAGCGAGTTTGTTGCGATTTCGATTTCAGAAATATTAGAATATTTTGTGCCATCTTCTTTCAATCGACCATGGTTTCAAATTACACCGGAATTTGTAAACGAACCGCGTGTGAATATTTTTGGTGATATTTAACTTTAGTGCATTTTATAAAAATATTTTTAGTGGTTTGATTTCTATGTAATTTTAGTTTTTGAGGACTTGTTTCACTTGATATCGTGTTTTGCTGATAAAAAAAGACAGGATATAAAAAATTGATATGATATTCGATATAAAAAAAGCTGTGTTTTGAAGAAAACAGTTTTGTAGTTACCAAAATATATCGAATGTCATGAAATAATGAAAAATATCTCGTCAACACGCGCACGAGCAATTCAAATACATTTTTTGTATTTATTTCTCAGTTTTTTAGCCTGTCGTCGATATTCAGAAAAATTTATTCGATATTCATATAATTTATATAATTCGATATTCGGTGAAATTAACCCTCATCCATCTTTTGCGTTAATTTAACATATTGTTCTTTAATGTAAGAAAACAATATTGTATATCGTTTTAATCTTTGTGAATAATCTTATATTCAGAATAATTTTATTTTCAACAAAAGAATTTATGAATTTAATTATTTATTTCTTCATTGTATTGGTTTCTTTCTTACAATTTTGTTAAAAATATACAAATATAGTTTGAAAAATGTGAGATGGACGAGGATTGAACAACGGATAATTGGAACCGCGGAAATTGAATCCGTGAACACGGAGATTCAATTGCATTTGAAAAACAACATTGTTATTAAAACAATGATAATTAAGTGAAACAAGATACAATTTACGTAAACGTCAGATAAATACAATACAGATTGAAATACAACTAATGAAATGAAACTACGTTTACACGATCAAACTTATTAACCAGCTGTAACCATTATTTAGTTTGCTTATCATAGAAAAAATTATTAATTATAGTTTTCTTATTCTAATCTGGTATCTAGATACCAATGACTGATATAAACAATAAATTAGTAAAATTCAATACAGTGATAAACAAACAAAATAAAATTTTTTAAAACAGATACAAGTATATAACCTTCAAATTGGATAGCGTTATGAAAGGTTGAAGTGCAAAAATAATATTCGATATGGAAGATCTCGAATGCAAGTCTATCGTGGGAGGAAAAATCGAAGAAACGGTTGCTGATTTAAAGAGACGGTCAACTGAAATAGTGATATATAAAATTCAGATAAAAATAAAAGAAAATTCTAATTTTTGGACAGATTGCATGTAAGATATTTTCTAATAATTTTAATATTAATAATTCTTTTGTAATTTTAATAATCTTCAATAATTCAAATTTTTGTACAGATTGCATGTAAGATATTTTCTAATAATTATAATATTTCTAATATTAATAATTCTTTTGCAATTTTAATAATCTTCAATAATTCTAATTTTTGTACAGATTGCATGTAACATATTTTCTAATAATTATAATATTTATAATTTTAATAACCTTCAAAAATTCTAATTTTTATACATATTGTATGTAAGATATTTTCTAATAATTATAATATTTCTAATATTAATAATTCTTTTGCAATCTTAATAACCTTCAATAATTCTAATTTTTGTACAGATTGCATGTAACATATTTTCTAATAATTATAATATTTCTAATATTAATAATTCTTTTGCAATCTTAATAACCTTCAAAAATTCTAATTTTTATACATATTGTATGTAAGATATTTTCTAATAATTATAATATTTCTAATATTAATAATTCTTTTGCAATTTTAATAATCTTCAGTAATTCTAATAATTTTAATTAACTTATAATTAACACTAGAACTACCAACGATTGAAGTATACTAATTTGTACCATAGAGAATTCAAATGATATGTTTATGAAAAAACACATAATACAGAGAAACCAGATATTTATTAATGTCAAGGGCCCGGGTTGAACGTGTTAAGGGGTAATACCTGAGTTTAATTCTAAGCAATTTTCTCGTTTGAAAAAATATCAAATTCGGCTTTGTTAACGAGTTATTAACAAAAAAACGTCGACCGATTTTGACAAAATTTTACATTTTCGCAAAGGAAAAAGTTGCTTAGAACCATCTCAGAAATCACTCCTTAAAGGGACTTACAGACAATTTGGGACACCCTGTATATCGGAAGCAATACATTCGGTTGACTATCGATGAACTGTAAAGGCCGCGGTACAGCAGTGACATTTAACTGGTTAACGCTCTGAATAATCTACGCTACCGCATTACGGCTCGAATGAACCAACAATACTGACAAGTTTTGCCCTATTGCATCACAACGGATTAAATTATGTGCCATAGGTTGAATTGTAATTCGGCTACGTTCCAATGAAGCACTTTTCAGTGATTAACATTCAAACAAAGGGATTTGCGTTTCCAATCGGCCATCGATACGACACGTTTTCGACACCGCGAACAGCTTTTTTGATTACTTCCTGGAGCGTGTGTGACTGTCATATTTTTTATTTTTTTATTTTTTTATTTTTTTTGAAAGAAGAAATATAAAAACTTTGAGAAACAATGGAAACGAATTAAAGTGAGAACTTTTTTGTTGCAATTTGCAATTTAATTACCTTCTTCGTTATATTACAGATATTTATAAATAGCTATCAATTTAATTGAATGAACAAATTTTAAAAAGAAAATTTTATAAACTAGATTTCAATAAATGGAAACTATTGTCGCAATTAATAAATATTTGTAATATAATGAAGAAGGTAATTGAATTGCAAATTGCAACAAAACGAAGTTGTCGCTTTAATTCGTTTCCATAGTTTTCCAAAGTTATTGAATCTTTTCAAACATTATAAAAAGAACTTTAATATTAACAAATTTGAATCATTTCATTTTAGCATAAAACTAAATTTCAAAAAATGGAAACCATTATTACATTTAATAAAGTGTTTTATGCCAAAATGAAATGATTCAAATTTGTTAATATTAAAGTTCTTTTTATAATGTTCGTTGATTTATGGAATAAATATTTATCAGGGTACTTGGAATATGGAATAAATATTTGTTAGCCAGAAGTAAAATGTTTCTTCGTATTCAAACTTTTTTGTAATATTTTTTAACGATATTGCGGTTATATTGTTATTTATGATAAGTTAAATAACAACGAAAATCATAAGACACGTGCACCGTTGGAATTGCTAGATGTGTACCGGTTTTAGATACGAACAACGTGGACAGACACGAAAGGAAAGACTAATGGTTCCGGTTCCAGCAAACGAGGTTCGCCTCGATGAGTTTCTGTATTTTTCAGAATTTTTGAAATGAAAAGCTGGTCGTAGGAAACTCGGTTATGACAAAGCGTACTATTAGGTGCAATGTGAAAAATGTGTATCGTGTTCAACGAAATTACTTTCCGCTGTTTCGTGCCAATTTGAACAACTGATATACAGCTACTCACAAAATTGAGTTACTCGCAATATATATTCGTTCCAACAATTTAAACACTGATTCAGAAAAAAAGTTGTTGAATAACGTTAATTGTTTAGCTACATCTAACTGAGGATATCAAAATATCGCTATTTCAGTAAAACTATTTTTCATTATTAATATTAAAATTATTAGAAAATATCTTACATGGAATCTGTTCGAAAAGTTGGAATTTTCTTTGATATTTATCTCGCTTTTCTTTGATATTAATTACATATTAAAATCGTTAGAATTATTGAAAATTATTCAAATTGCAGAAGAATTATTAATATTGAAATTATTAGAAAATATCTTACATGGAATCTCTTCGAAAAGTTAGAATTTTCTTTGATATTTATCTCGCTTTTCTTCGATATTAATTACATATTAAAATTATTAGAATCATTGAAAATTACTAAAATTGCAGAAGAATCATTGGTATTAAAATTATTAGAAAATATCTTAAATGCAATCTATCCGAAAATAAAAATTTTCTTCCATATTAATTACATATTAAAATGATTAGAATCATTGAAAATTATTAAAATTGCAGAAGAATCATTGATATTGAAATTATTAGAAAATATCTTACATGCAATCTCTTCGAAAAAATAGAATTTTCTTTGATATTTATCTCGGTTTTCTTCGATATTAATTACATATTAAAATTATTAGAATCATTGAAAATTACTAAAATTGCAGAAGAATCATTGGTATTAAAATTATTAAAAAATATCTTAAATGCAATCTATCCGAAAATAAAAATTTTCTTCCATATTAATTACATATTAAAATGATTAGAATCATTGAAAATTATTAAAATTGCAGAAGAATCATT
>SMSQ01020546.1:4660-17772 GCA_019453375.1 Ctenoplectra terminalis | reverse complement strand
TTTTTTTTTTTTTGTCCCTTAAAAACTAATCATTGAATTACACAATAAATCACAGTTGATCCGTGCAGTAAAGGAATTTCATGGAAAATTCCTATTACTCAGATGCGACAAGTTGCACCATTGACAAAGTGATGTTTTTGCTTTTCGTGCCTTGACTAGTGTACGTAAAGCTCGTAACCATTCATACTCTTTTTCCCCTCTCTTTCTTTCTTTCTATTTATTTATTTTCTTTTTTTTTTGTTCATTTAGAACCGTGCAGATAATCGATATCCTTTAATTATTGCACACATGAATTACCCCTTAACGATGGTTTCGAACATATGTCACACAGCAAATCTAGTTTACCAACCTAACATCAACCCGAAAAAATATCATTTTTCTTTCAATTCTTTTTTTCTTTTTTCTTATTCTCTTTTTTGTCCTCTTTTATTCCTTCGCCACGATCCTCTCATCGGCAATTATCTTTAACGGTATGAAAAATAGCGATCGACAACGTCGAATCGACGATGGACAATAACAATGATTCGTTTAGAAACGAACGGAAAGGAAAAACGATCCTGACGAACGTATAGATAAAAAGAATGCACATCAACAGACAAACAATTTAACGACAATGCATCGTTGATTAGCCGCGATCACACGTGTGATCGAGCGAACAACGAATAGACGCGATGATTTATCGGCTTTTACCGTGTGAACACAAATCGCGGGTCGTATGGAGACACGGAAGAGAAAAAATGCGCTATTAGCCGTGTTCGTGGAGACGATGGAATAATTTCAATCTAAAAATTTTACGCGTCTACAACAGTTTCCACCGATGGATTCGGAAAATCGTAGCTGTATCGATAATTGCTGCTTCTCCGTGAGAACTGGAAGTAATAAGAAGACGTTGTAAGAAGAAGACATGCAAGATCAGGTTCGTTGGACTTAGAAGTATGTTAAAAATGGAATATTGAACATCTTCTCTACAGATATACGATACTCCGGTTAAGAGAGTATAGATAGGAATTAATTTCATACTTCTAGAAGATAATGGTCCAAGCAGACCACTGTAAAGCGACGGAGCACCAAGGTGTGGCTTCCTCGATAATTATAACAGCTATTCTCCGTAAAGCTTTTTCGGGAAGGGATAAACAGAGGTTTGGATCTTTTCATTTAGATCTCTAGGAAGAATCTGATTAACGCGTTAAGCGCCACGCCGGTCCCTGCGGACCGACGCTGAAATTTCCGTTTAGGCGTCGTTGGTTTCTGAAAACTGACAGTATCAATTTTAAAAAATAGTACCTTATAATTCATTAATGGATTCTATTAAATCACATTAAACAAATATACGACTTTCCTTCGCAGGCCTCTACAATTTTCTTCTTAAATTCTTAACAATTTTGCGACCAAATGTTTTTCAATTAGTATCGCACCACACAGCCTAACGGAAAGTCGACCAAAATCGGCGTGGCGTTTAACCCTTTCGCTACGGACGCATTCTACGGCGCGCTAATCCCGCTGAAGTGTGCATTTGAGGAACAACTGCAATCGGCCGTCGTACGCAGAGCGAGTGTAGTTGGCCGTAGAGAGTAAAGGGTTAAAAAATGATCGCATAATGAAATTAAAAAATATCAATCATCATCTATCAATCGATATATATAAAAAGTTAAGGAATTATTTTTTATCCCTCGAAAAATGGATAAAAAAGTGACAAATAGGGAAGCGAAGAAATAGATATTAAAAGTGGAAATTAACGTCTTAACGATGTTCAATGGAAGGTTTTGAGTGTCTTTCAGTAGTCTACTTAACACGTTCGTCGCCCAGCGCGATTCGATTGAGTTTCTTGCGGGGCCCAAATCCGACAGTCGGGGCGCCGTAACGTTAACAAGCAATAAGCAGGAATATCAACGATGTAACTCGAGTATTATTATTGTCATAGACTAATCATGCCTACGTCCAGATATTGGACATTTGTAACGATCTGATTGGTCGTTTAACCCATTCGCTGCCAAGCCTAAATTATACGAACTCATTCCCATTGCCATTTATATTTTGAGTGTTATTGTTTACCAAAGCTCTGTTATTTCTTGGTAAGAGCACATATACTATCATACATAATCATTTGCAAGCGGTAGTATTTTTTCAAGTTTTTTACATTTCTATATTTATGTTTGTGGCGACAAAAAATTTGCTAATTCAAAAGCCTGCATGTTATAACATATTTAAAGTAGGACGAGTATACTCGTTTTGGCAATGCATGACACTTTGCCAAAGACGAGTATACTCGTCCTTGGCAGCGAATGGGTTAAACCATATAAATAAATACTTTATTGTTGTTTTGATATACTCGTAGTCGATCTGGAAATCGGTCGAGCCTGGTCGAATTTGCAAAAACTACCATTTATGTTGTATATCCTATATTTATATTTCAGTGCTTATTCCATTAAATTCCTTTTAACCCATTGCCGCACATTTTTTAGTTCGAAGTGCCGCTCAGAAACACACTTTCTTTTTCAATTGTTTATGCCTACCAGATGAAATTGAGCGTAACTTGTATATTTGGAAGTGAAAATTATCACATTTGGCCACAGTTTTTATAAAAAAAACTTTTGACGACTATAATCGTCATTTGCTCGTCATATTTTTTTAATAATTAAAATTTGCACGACGTCTATAGCCGTCATTTGCCTACGTATCGACAAAAATTTCACGGCTATAGCCGTCATTTGCGGCAATGGGTTAAAAATACAACTGAAAATCCTAGTAACTTCAACAAGAAGAGCGTCACCCATATTTGGGTGACGGGGCCCCCATAGAAACATACCCGTCACCCAGATATGGGTGACGCGGCGACGAACGTGTTAAGTCGCCGTTCGTACGTAGTAAGCGTCAGGCGTTGGGTGACTATAGTCACCGTTCGTACGTAGCGAGCGTCAGGCGTTGGGTGACTATAGTCACCGCTCGTAGCGAAAGGGTTAACCCATTTGCATCACGAAGCTGAATATTCCGCGAGTAACATCTTCGCTATATCACCAAACGCGGAATAATCCGCCGACATCATACTATACCGTTGAACAAAAATATTTGCGCTAATAATTTTATATTTATTAACACTTTGCTGACCGGTGACGAGTTAACTCGTCTTTTCATACCCAAAGGTTGCTGACCGGTGACGAATTAACTCGTCTTTTCATACCCAAAGGTTGCTGACCGGTGACGAATTAACTCGTCTTTTCGAACCTAAACGTTGCTGACCGGCGACGAGTTAACTCGTCTTTTCGAACCTAAACGTTGCTGACCAGTGACGTTTATTTTCAAAGACGAGTATACTCGTGCTTGGCAGCGAATGGGTTAATCAGAGTCGGCGCCACGAGTGTGACTCGTGGTTATAGGGCAAAGGGTTAATAGCCGGTGACATGACATAGTTTCTGTGTAAAAATTCTGTCTAAAATTCCCGGTCAACAAAGTGTTAATATATATCATCCCTTGTGCTCAGATGTATCATTATAATTAGTTAGTATTAATAAAGAATAGTAAATATTTAAATTGGGACGAGTTATAAATGCTCCGATGAACTGCACACGATAAATCGTACAGGCTTCGATGATAAGCGAGAGTCCCTGCAATTTAATTCGTGATGCAGATGGGTTAAGCGCTACATAAAACAGAGTATCCATAAAATCGTAACTTCTTAAAACATGCGTTTGTGCATGATAACGTAACACGAACAATTGAACACAATAAACACGAACTACTTGTGTACTTCGTTCGACGACTTACCGATATAAAAACTGAAATATCGCATCCTTTCGCCTATCGTTTCATTTTATACTGATACAGTATCGAGTTATCATTTCCTTGCCAGCCATAGGATTACCAGCGAAGTTTCTATCTCGCAATAATAACACGAGATGATGCCCGGCATCAATAGATCAATATTTCCTACAAAACTAAAGATTAACCCTTCGCACTCGAAAGACACATTTCTGCGATACTTGTACCGAGGAACAGAGAATGGATTTTGACGAGTGTTTTTAAAATATTCCGACGTAAGACCGCAAAGGCTATAGTCCGCTCGTAACGAAAGGGTTAAGATTCAATATTAAGTCTTTAATGTAAAGATACGCGAAAAGTTGAAATAAAATAATTATATACGATTCGAGCCGCCGCGTTAACCCTCTATAGCCCGAATTTTGTCTGCTCATTGGAGACAAAAATTACGATTACAGTTTTCCACTTTGATCTGAAAATGTTTAAACTAATAATTACTGCAGATGGATCGTGGTGTCGTTACAGTAATGCAGTAATCAAATTTAACCCTATCGTTACGGATACCGTCTGCTAGATTCAATATTAAGTCTTGTATAACGCAAAGATACGCGAAAAGTTGAAATAAAATAATTATACGCGATTCGAGTCGTCCCGTTAACCCTCTATAGCCCGAATTTTGTCTGCCCATCGGAGACAAAAATTACGATTACAATTTTTCACTTTGATTTAATAATGAAAAACTAATAATTACTGTAGATGGATCGTGGTGCCGCTACAGTAATGCAGTAATCAAATTTAACCCTTTCGTTACGGATACCGTCTACTAGATTCAAGAAGAATCTACAATCTACAATATTAATACAATATTATACAATCTTCAATATTAAATCTTGTATAACGCAAAGATACGCGAAAAGTTGAAATAAAATAATTATACGCGATTCGAGTCGCCGCGTTAACCCTCTATAGCCCGAATTTTGTCTGCTCATTGGAGACAAAAATTACGATTACTGTTTTCCACTTTGATCTGAAAATGTTTAAACTAATAATTACTGTATATGGATCGTTGTGCCGCTACAGTAATACAGTAATCAAATTTAACCCTTTCGTTACGGATAACGTCTACAGTCGGCGGCCGCGCGACGACTTGTCTGTCGAGCGACGTTTATAATCGGCGGCCGCGCGACGACCTGTGCGTACGGATGCAGACTATATTCGGCGTTCGCGCAACGATCCGTGTATCGGCTGTGCCGACTCTCGCTGGTAAAAAAATCTACAAATGACAAAGTGGCGTTGAAAGACGTAACATCGAAGACTATCGACATGCAAAGTGCACGCTTCGCGACGCGATGCCCCGTTCAGTGGCATCACTCCAACGGAGTGGACTGCCGCAAGGAAAGGGTTAATAGCGCAGTGATAACTAAACAAAATTAATTTTCTCAAATACAGATATCAGTTTGTAACTTTTAGGTCACACGGTCCCATAGAGGGTTAACGCGTTAAACGCCACGCTGATTTTGGTCGATTTTTCGTTATCCTGTGTGTCGTGATACCAATTAAAAAACACTTGGTCGTAAAATAGTTGAGAATTTAAGAAGAAAATTGTAAATGCCTGGAAAGAAAAGTCGTATCTTTATTTAATGCGATTTGATAGAACACATTAACACTTTAACGGCCGCACGTCTACGCAGTGAAACGTCGCCAGGGGCCGGCAGTATTTTTGAAGGATTAATTTTAAAGAACTTTATTAAATTCACGACGAGCGCCATAATTAACATTTGCTTCATAATTTACGCGGTACACTACTGTAGTTTAAAATGAAAAATTAAAAATAGGCAATAATTACCTAAAATCAAAGACGTGGCGATGAAATAAAAAGCCAATAGCAATATCCACACTTGTTTACATTCACAAATTATCACACAAAGAGTGTGGTACTGGCCAACAACCTTCGGCGGTAGCATCACACACGTGTTGTGTGAGCGGTCGTTAACGGTTGTTCCGGCTATCGCACACATGTTGTGTGAGCGGTCGTTAAAGTGTTAATGAATTATAAGGTATTATTTTTTGAAATTGATACTGTCAGTTCTCAGGAACCAACGATGCCTAAACGAAAATTTCAGCTTAACGTGTTAAACTTCCTTTTCATCTCCAATAGTTCTTAACCCTTTGACTACTGTGGGCGCCTAAAGGCGCTTAGAAATTTTGCGTTTGTGACACTGTGGGCGCCCGACGTACTTTGGCCCTCTGACACGAAGGGCGCCTATGGACGCCCTGAAAATTTAAGCTTTAACGTTAACGTTAAGTTTTTAATATGTATAGTAACAATTCGGTGCAGAATACAAAGAAATAAATAATATTGTTTCGATGTAGTAAAATTCAGTTTTTTGGTCATTGAAATATATTTTCGTCCTAACTGAATTCCTACCGTATGGTACGGCCGGTGCGTCTCAAAGTCTTTCGTAGTCAAAGGGTTAAGATATACCGTTAACCACTTGCGCTACGATTTAACTTTTGGTTGCCGTGCCACGCTCTGCAATATAACACGCGGTAAGGAGTTAAATTGGACGCCGCACCGCGTCTACGAGCGCAAACCTTTAAGAAGTGCCTTAGCACGTTGGTAAGGTCTTGCATGAAGAATTTTACACGGATATGGATGAATATTCACAACAACGATAATATTTTATTAATTGATAATCTACTTCTGTATGGTACGCGATGTCGTGCATTCTGGAACTGTAGCTCGAATAATGAACGATCCAACTCTTATCCGACGTGGCGGACGCGTCGTTTTTGTTTCTGCGACAAATGCCCATCGATGTGGTACACACGTCTCTGGCGGTTTTGGAACAAAAGCATCTCGACGTGCGTGGCACGTCTTTATAGCGCAAGTGGTTAACTCTGACTGCGGAGCACTCTAGATTTAAACGCTCTGCGTTGACGGAATGCTTTTTCGCGGACCGCGTATTCTATCGGTGTCCGATTGATTATTCAACAGGCAAACTAAATTTCTATTGTAATTTTTCAGTTGTGCTGTATTAAATAATATCAGAGAACTATTCTTGAGCATATATTATTTATTTAACATACGCTCAAGAATATTACACGACGATTTGAATACTTTGATCGTCAAACGCATATATGCGTCCATAGTCTACAGTGATAGCTTCCACCGGACGCATATATGCGTCCATAGCAGTCAAAGGGTTAAATAAGTTTTTCGTCTCCAGGGTTAATCCAAGTGGCGAGTGAGAGTCGCCTCTCGAGAGCGAAGGGCTAACATCCAACAGAGCACAACTCCAAGATAAAGATTCGTATTCGTTCCACAAATATCTGAACCAATGTAACAAACGGATAAAAAGAAGAAGAAAAAACAAAAAAAAAAAAAGAAAAAAGACAAAAACATAACAATCGTCCCCAGGTACACAGCCAATAGCGCGTAGACCATCGAAAAAAACGAGAAGAGCTACAACCTCGGTTACGAATGCTCGATCGACGAACACGATACACCACGATCGTTCACCGGTAACCGCTATAGATGACCGTTGCACCAAAAACACAACGAGATTATCCACGGCGGCCGTTACTTTAATTGTGATTCGTTCTCCGCGTATACTTGCGCTTGATCTTTTCCTCTGGCTTACCTGAGCGACCGCAATCACTGCAAGAGACCAACTCCTCGGAACCGCCGGTCTTTTTATTTTCCCTAGCATCGCCCAGACAGAAGTCGCAGTACGGGGACGGTTGCGCGGACTTGCCAGCTTTTTTTTCGTTCGTCCCTGGCGTCGGCGGGCCCTCCGTTCTCACCGACGAGGGCGAGGGAACGGCTGTCCCAGGCGACGACACCGCTGGCAGGTGATCCTCCTTCACAGCTGGTAACGTCGGCGACGCCGGTGCTACGGTCGTCTGTACAGCGGGCAATGGTTGCTGCTGGGACGGCTGCTGCTGCTGCTGAGACGGTGGTTGCTGTTGCTGCGGCTGCGACTGCTGAGGCTGAGGCTGCGCCGGCTGAGACTGCGTCGGTGGCTGCGTCGACGCTCCCGCAGCGGACGCGGACGGTGCTGCGGGAGACGGGCTCGAAGTACTCGAAGAAGTTGCGTTCTGACGACCCCGACGTGTACCACCTGATCACAAACCGACCACATACCCAGTTGCGCTTTGCGTCACAAGCTAATGACCATGCACACTGGCTTAGAGACAATGATTTAGAGTCAATTTCTGTGATTACGAACAGCGATAATCGATTCGGTTATTGTGAGCGTTTCCGGCTCCAAGTTGCTAATATTAACATACGGTGAAACGATATTTAACGGTATTCAGTTTTCCTGTGTTCGATTGGGTGGGTTGATTGCCTGTTTTCCTTCGATGGCTGTTTTTGACGATTCGAAGGGTTTCGTGGGTTTTTTTGGGACAGAGTCTGTTCGTAATTGGTACCTTGATTTCAGTGCCACGGGTCGTGTAAAAAATTTAATCGGAAAGTGGGAAGCAGCGCGATCGCGTTTCTGGTATTTCAGAAATTAATAAAAATATATTAACCGTTTGGTTGTTGACGTATTTTTGCGGACATATGCCAAAACTGCGGCACTAATTGCGCGTGTATGGGAAAAAATGTAAAACACTTTTCGTACAATAAACTCACTTGTATTGCTTTGCAACAAAAATTCAAAAATACCACTTATTTACATAAATTTGTTTTAATTAACCCATTCGCTGCCAAGCCTAAATTATATGAAGTCATTCCCATTGCCATTTATATCTTTCGTAAAAGATCATTCTCTTTAAATAAGAAATAAAGTATAATTTTTATAAAAAATTTTATTTGTAGTATTTTTTCAAGTTTTTTACATTTCTATATTTATGTTTGTGGCCACAAGAAATTTACTAATTCAAAAGCCTGCATGTTATAACATATTTAAGGTAGGACGAGTATACTCGTCTTGGCAATGCATTACACCCTGCCAAGGACGAGTACACTCGTCCTTGGCAGCGAATGGGTTAATTTTGTGAATAAAATTGGTAATAAGCGCTTATAATTCAGTCAAATTAACACAAATAATTTCTTATGATCTTTTACACGGGTGGTTTGCTATACAAAGCGCGTCAATTCCTTTTTTACAAATTCTAGTGATTTAGAGCAGCGTTATTACGCTCTCCGCAGGCTTGGCATAAAAAAAACAGGAGCGCTATCGCGCTCTTCGCATTTTTGGCACAATATAAGAAGAGCGGGATAGCGCTCCTCAGCAGTCAAACGATTAAATCGAAATTGAGCGTGTTCGTGGCTTTTCTTCATTTTTGTATTAAAGAATAGTCGCTGCGAAGATTGCAGGAGCAAAAACTTTAGTTTTGTAGAATTTTTTCTTTATGCAGAATTTTTTCTGTAGAGTTTTTGTAGAAAAGTGGCACTTTTGGACTTTTGTGAGCAGCGCGATCGCGCTTCTTGGGACTCGAACGGTTAACACATTGAGCGCCGGCCCCGAGATAATGCGAGTTTCTGAGTCCATCGCTTGAGCGCCGGTCCCGCGATAATTCGGAATTTTTTTTTGCTCGTATGAACGTCTTACACACCGATTTGCGTTCACTTGTCGTGGGTACGTCGATCTGCATTTGTTATATTATAATATTTATATTATATACAGCTCGTATATGTAATAATCCACCGTGAAATAAAAAACTGTACTTTCTTCTATAATTATAAATTAAAAATTTCCATTTTGTTTCTATCTTTCGTTTCCGTTAAATTGTACATGACGAATATGCAATCAAAATATACTATTTTAGGAAAATGTATAAAGTTTGAAATATTTTCTTTACTCATTGATCAGAAACAAGCGAACGAGGCCGGCGTTTGGACTTCAAATGACCGATAATGGCGCCCAGGCTTTAAATGTCTCGTATAGAGTCGGCGCTGAACGTGTTAACCCGTTCGCTGAGAAGAAAATTGAGCAAGTTTTATTTTATGTTAGATGCCAGAAGTGTTTAACACTGAAACTACCAAAGCGGTCAAATTATTTTCATGGAATTTTTATCAATTTTTAAAAATGCATTTCTGTGTATCTTCAATTATTTTCTATAAAATATGTGCAATTCTCTGTAAATTATTAATTTATAATTCTCTCTAAATTATAATTATAATTCTCAGGTAAATATCTGTAATTCAATTATGGATTATTATAATTTTTTTAGTACAAATAGGTATACTTTAATAATTGGTAGTTTTAGTGTTAAAGAAAATAGCAAACTTTTAAATTTAGTTTTTATAATTGCAAATATAATTTTTACTCGCGGTACACAATGAGATATTTCATAGTTGGCAGTGAACGAGTTAAGTTCTGGTGGAATTTAAGATATCTGCTGTATAGTTATGATTTGTTTTATATTTCTAGCTTTTTGAATAATTTTAGAAAATTTTAGGAACTCATAGTTTTATAAAAGTCTTGTAGATAAGCAAAAGTACAATTAATTTCTGAATCCTATTTGAGTTTTTTAGTTCAAGATAAATGTCACAGAAGTCACAGAACTCTCTGACAAAACGCTCTAAAATTTCAAGTCAAACTACAAAAACATTAAGTTTACAGTGTAATTTTTCTCACAAGCTTGTGAATAAAATCGTTGATAACTTTTAAGAAATATAAAGACAGAGAAATTGCTTAGAACTTAAGCTTAAATAAAAAATATATATATGACTATGAGCTGAAGGATCCACTCCTCTGTGACCTTCAACAGTGAACAGATTTTTTACAGACAACATTAATCAAGGGAAACGATTTTAACGTTTTTATGAAATTCAACAAATTTGTGTAACAGGCAACCACTTACCACACAAACTATGAAACTATTGTCTCGCCTAACCAGAACCGATTATTCGATGCATCACAAATGTTTTAATGAAAAGAAACTGACACAACAATAAGGAAACATGAAATAAGACGTATAGAGAGAGATATATATATATATAGTATATATACAAATATATAATCGTAACAAGGTGCATATATTACGTCAACTGGATGCATTCCATCACCAAAAAGAGCAATTTCAAGATTATACAACAACGAAATCGAGGTAATTCCAAGGTGTTTCAAGATCATACAAAACAGCACTGCACAAACACGACAAACAAACTATTATGGCAATTCACAGAGAGAGATAGAGAGATAGAGAGAGAGAAAGATATAGGCATACGTCTCTCCGTGCACTTTTCTTTAGTTTGAAGCTCTGCAGGCGCTCATCGATAGGAAAAATCGAAGCCAAAATCGCTTTAGGAGTTCGAGAAAAAGCATCAACACAAACCACGAGCAAACAGAAATTCTAAAAAAAAAAAAGAAAAAAAAAATAGAAAAAAATGAAAGAGCAATCAAACTATTAAAAAAAGTATAATACGGTATTACCTATGTTAACAAAATTAATAAACATCGTTGCATGCTATAGAAGGATACAGAAGAAACAATTATTTTATTAAGTAAAAACAAAGAGAAAAAAAAAAAAAAAAAAAGAAAAAACGCACACACATACCAAACACTCAAAAATTATTGCACCAAAGAGCACTACCAATTCCAGAAATGGCAACGCCGGAACGTCGTCTATTTTTTTTTTGTTTTTTTTTTTTTGTTTTTTCTCTTTCAACGTATGAAAACACCTTTCGAAAGAAAAAAAATTGCGAATTGCAGAAGCATGCTATTGCAAAACATTCGCAAGAATCGCTGCATTTCTTTGTTTTCTAATTTTGTTCGAGTTAGCGCATCATCAATAATAAATATGGAGAAGACAGAGAGATCTGGAAACTTTTTAGCATAATAACGCAGACATAATTTTCTGTATACACATATAAAAAGAAAAGAAAATCGTTCGTATCATACTGGCTTAGAGGATTATTCTCCGTATGATATGTACGCGACACGCGATTATTTGTAAAAAAATAAAAGAAAAAAAAAAAAAAAAAAAATAATGTGCATGAGAGATTCCATACACGTGGAAAAGTGGAAACACAAAAATTCATTACGACTACGGTTATTTGCAATGCATGCGTTTGCAAACACATATAAATTCAAAAGAGAAAAGAAACAGAAGAAGAGTAAGAAGAAGAAGAGAACATATTTAATTCCATCAAGTTAGGATAATATTGTTCAAGTAACATGAACAAAGTAGTTGCAAGAACTGGGATCCAAAGATCAAAGATTATAAGGCATCGGGTAAAGAGAGACATCAGAGGAGCAGGAACGAGTTGGCGTATTTTGTTTTTTTTTTTCTTCTTGGCTTTTTTTTTGTCGTTCAAAGGAAAGTGAGAAAACTGAGCTGATTTTGGCTCCAACCTGGCTGGTTCGAAGCAGCGGTGTCTGCAACGCTCCTAGGTTCAACTTCGGCAGGACTGGGACTTAGTTCCTTAGCAGGATCACCGGAGGAAGTAGAGTGGGAATGACCGTAATGGTAGACCAGACCAGGTCTGGTTTTATACCGTGCGCTGCATACTGCAAAAGTGCAAATACTGTTTTCCCACAAACCATCCAATGCAACGTCCATGATAAGAGAAATCTTGGTCGACAAGTTGGTTGGACGATATGGGAGGATGTACTCGTTTAACCGCCACGTCAAAAGAGTATTCTTACACCTTTTATAGTAGTGAATAATCACAAGGGTCTGAACACAGAATATGGAACAGAATAAAATGATTATATTATGATGGAACAGAAACCAATTTTTTTTTTTTTTTTCTTTTTTTTACAAGTATCAAGAAACGAGGCGGTTAAAGGATTCTAGGATAAGAAGCTTACAGGGTTAAGGACAGCATTTGCACACCTTCCGCACCAGTACATATCCCTATCCACCTACGAATCTATATGTGGACAAGCAGTGAAGGAGTTCCAGCCCAAGAAGCAAAACTAATACGATGCAAGGCTTGATGCTTGTATACTCCTACAGAATGAGCTCGCTACAGTGTGAGCCAGTACATTCTTGCTCTGTTATTGGCAGGTAGTATAGAAGTCCGAAGATATTTGGCCAATTTCGTAAGCTCGATGTTGTCGAGGTATGAGATTTGGTGTACCGTGAGATTTCACGGGTCTGATCGAGTGCTTACTAATCGTGACCAAATGTCTTTAGATTTATTTTCTGCTAATCTAACAGGAGTGGTTTCAAGAAGTAAACAGATTGCAGGCACATTCGAGTTAATTCATAGACTTCGTGTCTGGAAAAAGTTCGATCAAATTAGTAGTGACTATTATACTCCTTCAAGGTTTGGACAAGAGCGATGTTATTCGTTTGTGAAATTATGCTTCGGGTTCTTTCGATACCTCGTCAACGCTACTGTTATGAAAATAATCTTACGTGTTGTGATAAATGAAAAAAAAAAAAAAAAAAAAAAA
>SMSQ01020545.1:2189-25061 GCA_019453375.1 Ctenoplectra terminalis | reverse complement strand
TTATTAACCCTTTAATATTAATATCATAAGTTATTAACTATTAAAGAAAACTGATCCGATTCGCCTCGGTTTACTCTATACTAATATTACTTAATAATATTATAAGTTATTAACTATTAAATAAAACTGATCCGATTCGCCTCAATTTACTCTATACTAATATTACTTAATAATATTATAAATTATTAACCCTTTAATATTAATATTATAAGTTATTAACTATTAAAGAAAATTGATCCGATTCGCCTCGATTTACTCTATACTAATATTACTTAATAATATTATAAGTTATTAACTATTAAATAAAACTGATCCGATTCGCCTCGGTTTACTCTACACTAATATTACTTAATAATATTATAAGTTATTAACCCTTTAATATTAATATCATAAGTTATTAACTATTAAAGAAAACTGATCCGATTCGCCTCGGTTTACTCTATACTAATATTACTTAATAATATTATAAGTTATTAACTATTAAATAAAACTGATCCGATTCGCCTCAATTTACTCTATACTAATATTACTTAATAATATTATAAATTATTAACCCTTTAATATTAATATTATAAGTTATTAACTATTAAAGAAAATTGATCCGATTCGCCTCGATTTACTCTATACTAATATTACTTAATAATATTATAAGTTATTAACTCTTTACGGTCTTATGTCGAGCCAGACTCGACATTTTTATTTTGTTCCATTATTTTTATTTCTGGGATATGAAACGTATTCTTTTATATTAAAATTTAATTTAATGAAAAATTTTCTATACAGATACCTTATTGGTTATGAAAATATGAATATTCAGTCAAATTATTGACAGTTTTTAAAAGTAGACTATTAAAGATGAACTAGTTAGGCTAAAATGTGAAATGTAGCTCGGACCGCAAAGGGTTAATATTATAAGTTATTAATATGTTAATAACTCATATTTTTTTTAAAATAAACTACAGTGTTCAGTAAATCGTAGTACACATCCGACAAAAGGATAGTTTCTTATAAAAAAGGTAAGTAAAAAATATAAAATAACATTTTTGAATTGCCTAGGTAGTTTCCGAAAAAAAATCATTTGGAATATAAAACTAAAATACAGAATGTTCAAAAAAAGAGTCTAAAATTTTACCAAAGAATCGGAATATCTTCTAAACATTTTCCTCATATGAAAAAGAAAAGTATGAAGGTTGAATTAAAATATTTTTGTAAATAAATAAAGTTTATTATTTGGAAGAAATATGTATATAATTAAATAAACTAATTTATTAGAACAGTTCTATATTCTTACCCGTATTTTTATTTTCTTTCTCATTATTCGATGGTATCTCGTTCACAGTTTCCGATTCATTTGGATCTTTCGTGTGCCATTTGAGGGGATGAAGTAATATACTACCTACCAATGAGTGCAAACTGAAAGCTCCGTATAACAATATCGTACCCTGGTAACATAACATTGAAAAACATAAAAATATTGAATACAGTATTAATTGCAGTGTTACAGATCTTATATTGTAAATTGNTTTTTTTTTTTCAAATGAGAAAACGCATAAAAGAACAACTAATATGCTGTCTGGCATGCTATACCTTTTCTTTTCGCTGTATTACTCAATAATTAACAAGTGTATGCCTTAGAACACTTCGTACTAACGTTGTTCTTTTTTTTATCGATTAAAATATGCATGACGGCTATAGTCGTCGTTTGCCTACATATCGCCAAAGATGGGACAGTTAATATAGCCGTCATTTGCGGCAACGTGTTAAGGATACCTTTCTAATATTTTTCAAGNTAACATTGAAAAACATAAAAATATTGAATACAGTATTAATTGCAGTGTTACAGATCTTATATTGTAAATTGGCTTTAACATAAAATAGTAATTTGACCATTTTTCTTTTTTTTTTTTTGGCTTTTTAACCAGTTAACTGTGGCGATCTCTTTGGAAAGCGCGCACCAGTGTGTGTCGCGATAATGAAGCGATGACGGGTATAGTTAGCTCTCGGGAAGTTATGAATCCAACTCAAATTATTTATAATTTTTATCTGTTTGTTTTATTTCGTCTTGACCTCTAAATATTTTAAAAATATTAAAATTTACGAATATAATTTAGTTTTCGCCAAAATTACAATTCAAATATCAAATTGTAACAAAGTTTCACGCGTGACAGATATACCCGTCGTGACACAAAATTCTGCCACATCTCCATCACGGATATAGTCGTCAAACACACTTAACTGGTTAACAGAAGTTTTGTTTAACCGTGAGTTTAATGTTAACAGATGTTTTATGTAGCAATGAAAATTGAAAAACGTGTTTATCTTTAAACGTTCTTCTTTATGAAGTATAGTTGTTAATTCGAACAGAATATTGACATAATTGTACATAAACTGTGTGTAAAAAATTCAATTAGTTGGATATTTGAAGATATTTTATAATGCTAGTTATTTTCAATTCAGATATATTTAATATTGTTTCTTTATAACTTTAAGATTTTTAATTGTTTCTCACCTTTAAAATTCATTTTACTTTTGTTGTAGTTTTCAGAAAATACTCAGAAAAAGGTACATCGAGATATTCTAATTTTGTTCTATTGTATTCTATTCTTATAATAAATTATAAGTCAAGTATCTAAACAAATATTAAGATCGATCACACGTCGAGCCATTTAACTTATTTAACACTAGAACTACCAAAGTGGTCAAAATGACCCATTCCTAATTTTTTACAGAATCTTTATAAATCAACTACGGTGCCTTTGGCCAGATTTTTCGCGATTTTCTATTAAAAATATGGATTAACTTTTGTCTGAATTGCATTACATATTATTTTATATACTTTCCACTTTGATTTCTTCGGTAGAAATACGTATACTTTAATCGTCGATAGTTCCAGTGTTAAAATATCTATCAAAACACTGTTTGCGATGTTAGCAGAACTTTCGCTGTCCTCATCAACGCTTGATATTCTTCTTGAAGATATTTTTAACACGTTGCCGCACACTTTTCATTTGACAATCGTGCTCAGAAACACTTTTTTTTTTTTTTTTTCAAATGAGAAAACGCATAAAAGAACAACTAATATGCTGTCTGGCATGCTATACCTTTTCTTTTCGATGTATTACTCAATAATTAACAAGTGTATGCCTTAGAACACTTCGTACTAACGTTGTTCTTTTTTTTATCGATTAAAATATGCATGACGGCTATAGTCGTCGTTTGCCTACATATCGCCAAAGATGGGACAGTTAATATAGCCGTCATTTGCGGCAACGTGTTAAGGATACCTTTCTAATATTTTTCAAGAAAATATATCTGCACGTCCGAACGCGGCCAAGAAAATTAGTAAGTGTATGTCGCGTGTAGTTTGTCTCTCACATTATATTATAGGCGAAACGGTTAAAACATTCGACTTCGGAGAATTACACAGAAAAGTATTCATCTTCAACTTGTATTATTTCAGCAATAAATGTAATTACAAAAGTCAAATATACTATTTTTTAAATATTGTATAATATATTTAAAAATACCTGAAATCCATAATACGAAATTAAGAACGTGGTCACTTGAGGGACAATTATAGGGCCCAAACCAATAAGTGTTACTGCTAATGACATTGCACGTCCTCTGTTTGTCGTAAAATAGGAATTTAACGCATATGAAAAGGCAGACATCGTTATACACGTGCCCAATGCTGTGTGAAAAAGAGAAACATTATTTTCATAACTAATACAAATATTTTCGCAGAACAAAACATTATTTTGATTACTATATAAATTCTATTCATTAACTGTTATTATATTATTAAAAATAAATTGCACAACATAGAGAAGATTATCAGATGATCCTTAAATCACATTTCTATGAGTCACCGCTGACTAATCATTAAGGTTGCAAAATTGTACATTAACCCCCTGGCTTACGATTTCTTCGATCTTCATATCAGCGACTGTTATTCACGTCTTTGACATTCTGTCAAACGCAAAGTATCGAAATATTACACGTATTTTGTATTTGCTAATTTTCAATATTGTAAATTTAAATTACGGTTAAAGCTAAAATTGAACTTTATCATAAATATTGTGTGACTCGTGATTATAGGGCAAAGGGTTAATGATATCAATCTTTAAAACGATAGCGGAATATTAATTTTATCTTTAGAGTAGAAATTTAATTATTTATATATATTTTCCGGCTGATAGAATTTATATAACAACCTAATAAATAAATCTAATTTTTTATATTCCTCCGAAAGGTCCGTGTAGCTAATTGACTTGAAATTTAAGAGATGAGGGAAGAATGGAGAGTGAACTCAAAATCTAAAATTTGGATAAACTTCTGAAAGACTTTGGTGATCAATCGACACGAAATTTGGAAGGGTAGAAAGATAGACACCAAATATAAAATTTTAGCTTCACTCAATTATTGCTTTTCGGGATGTTAATAAAAAACTGTTAAGCACCCTTTAAAATTGTAATTGGTCAAAATAGCGAAGAGTGTTTAACACTGGAATTACCGTATCACTCAAAATTTTATAAATTTACAGTGTCGCATTTTTAGGGATTTTGTNTTAGTGATCAATCGACACGAAATTTGGAAGGGTAGAAAGATAGACACCAAATATAAAATTTTAGCTTCACTCAATTATTGCTTTTCGGGATGTTAATAAAAAACTGTTAAGCACCCTTTAAAATTGTAATTGGTCAAAATAGCGAAGAGTGTTTAACACTAGAATTACCGTATCACTCAAAATTTTATAAGTTTACAGTGCCGCATTTTTAGGGATTTTGCATAATTTTTTGCAAAAAATATGCTCAAAGAATTATTACCCTTGTTATAAGAATTTTTTCAAATACCCATCATCTTGATTTCTTTGCTACAAATAAATATATTTCAATCGTCGGTAGTTCTACTGTTAACCATTGTGATTTTCTGTTAAAAATACAGATAAAGCTTTATCTCCCTTGATTTATATATATTTTATATACTTCTAATTTCTTATAAAAATTTTATAAATTTACAATGATATATTTTGGGGGATTTTCAGTGACTTTTTGCAAAAAACATGCACAAAGAATTGTTACACTTATTATAGGTAATTTTTCAAATACCTATCATCTTGATTTCTTTGCTACAAATATTAGGTTGGAAACTATGAAACGAGCGTTTTTTGTTTAGTCTGTGTTCAGCTATGTTCAATTTTTTGACTTTATTTATTGCACGCAAATGTTTTAACACAGCTGTACGACTAGTTGCTAGTTTAGACCCAAGCGTTCGACTAGTTGTGCGTCGATCGGATTCCACAGTCGTCCTTAACACTAGATTTACGGAACCCGTCAATTTGACGGATTTCTGATTTCATGCTGAAGTGCAATAATTATCTGTGTAGAAAATGTACACTCAAAATAGAATTTAAATGCAAGAAACGTACTAACTAAATCTGTACGAATAAAAACCTATTAATTTCAAATAAAATGAACTAATGTTATTATAAAAAAAGCACAGTTCAATATACCCGTAAAATGGTCCAATTAATCCCCGTAAATCTAGTGTTAATTCCTCGTTATCAATATGAGCCGGTGGTCTTCCTCGAGGCTCATTCACGATACTCAAATTGCCAGAACGAAATTTTTCGAACCAATATCGAACATTTTTTTCATCGGTGGATCCATCTCCGAACGCCTGATTAATATTTCTTGAAGCTTGAGCCGCCGTACGATTTAATTTAAACTCGTACAACAAGAGTAGATGTAAATCGCGTTTTGTTTCCATCTGGTTTAGGATAAAAATAAAATAAAAATGGGATACAAACGCGAAAAAATTTTACAAAATGAGTAAGAAGAATACCTTTAAGAGTCGCTAATAACCCATGAGTGGTTGATGCGACGATAAACAACAAATTAAAAAAAAAAAAAATACCTTTAAGCTTTGTAAATAAAAATATCGAGCGCACAATGTATCTCTCTCAGTCGCAGCTGAACACAGACTAAACAAAAAACACCCGTTCCATAGTTTCCAACTTAATAAATCTATTTTAATCGTCGCTACTTCTAGTGTTAAATCGGTAGCGTATTCACGCATTATTCTTATTTAAATATTCGAATTATATTTCTATCGTGACACAACAGAACGTCGATCCGACTTACAGGCGAATATACCGTAGAAGATCATTAGAGTGGTAAAAGTTTTGGCAGTCGATGTCATAATTACTCCAGTAGCATAAAGTATACTACCGATTATAGCCATTTTTCTGTACCCAAAAGTTCGTAACAACGGACCGTTTATCAATCCAAGTAGCATGCCGAAAGCTAAATTTGTATTAAGGATAATCGTTCCTTCCGTGGCAGTGAACCCGAAAAGAGGAAAGGTGTCTTTAAATATTAATCCAAATCCTTGCATAATAGATATGGTGGATATCTAGAGAATAAAATATAAAAATAAATCTACAAGTGTAAACTATAATAAACGATTGAGATTTGTTCTAATAGAATTATCTCATTTTGCGAATAATTGAATATTAACCCTTTGCAGTCGAGAGGCGACTCTTCGCTTACGAATCCATTTTGGCACGTGATTTCTAAAATTCTACTAAAATTCTCCACGAAGCAAAATTACAAAGCTTATGATTCAATATTAGGTTCTTTATAGTGTAAAAATACAAGAAACTTTTCCATTATCACCTCTCGAGTTGCTTTATCAATCCGAATAATGAATGAAAGTCGTTCTCTTAAGTGCAAAGGATTGAATTCATTTAATGGAACAGAATATGATGGAATAATCTCATTTTATAAATAATTGAATATTAAATCGATTAAAAAATGTAGCGACAAGCCTAACGTCACTAAGATAAAGGAATAATATAAAATTATTACATAAGTAGTAAAAAAGAGCTGATAATCGAAAATAAATTTTAATTGTCAGATTAACAATAAAAAATAAACATGTGTTGAGATGCATTTTTATAACAACTTTTGTTTATTATTATAGTTAACATACCCCGTTTAACGCATATGCCAGAACAATCATCCACCCCCATTTTCCATTTGGAGGTATTTTGTTAGTTTCCTGTGTGGTCATTTTGTTCTTTTTTTTGTATTAAAATATATCACACCATAATAAAATATTGTCACAGTAATCCCTTCCAAATTGCACCACCTACATTTTCCAATATTAACAACATTAAAAATGTATATTAAATTTTGAGCAATTTTTTTTATCCAACTGTATGGTTAATATTTTAAATATTTTTTATAATTAAATTACCCAATGCTGTGTTTAAATCGATACACTTAAGGTATGTGATTTTATGTACAGTTCAAGAAATAACACGCTAATACACCCAAATAAAACTGTTACAGTATAAATTTCTTCACTTTTTGTTAAGTCTTTAATTTTCACATTGTCACTGTCTTTAACACAGAATTAATAAATTATTTATCACAACTGTCACTAATACTCTTTACGTTGTTCGAATAAATTTATATGAATCGTGTTATTAATCATCCACACCATTTGTCCTGTGTCCATAAATGTTTGTTTTTTTGTAAAAAACTTTGGCACGATAAATTATGGCACGATAAATTAATTAGAGTAGCCGGCACTAATATCAGTCTGACACGGCTATCATGACAAGTATGAAAAGAAGTGTTCCTATAAAATGAAAGCATATTACAACTTCACATTCGATAATGTGGTTAGTACGTATTGCAGATTAATCTAATCAGTACTTTTGTCTTTCATAACGCTATGTCATTATTGTGTATCAGGAAAGAGTTGAAATAATCATTAGGAGATTATTATTAATGCAAGGTCATAGCATTATTTTAATTCTTATACTTATATCATCTTAGGTAATATATATCAATTTATGTATTATAAATGTTATAACGACAGATAAAAGTTACAGCAGACAGCTTGTATTTTCTAACCACGTATTTAACTTAACATTAATTACTAATTTAAATAAACAGTATCACATGTACGGTTAACGCACAGTTTTTTTTCAATACAAATAAATACNTTAGGAGATTATTATTAATGCAAGGTCATAGCATTATTTTAATTCTTATACTTATATCATCTTAGGTAATATATATCAATTTATGCATTATAAATGTTACAACGACAGATAAAAGTTACAGCAGACAGCTTGTATTTTCTAACCACGTATTTAACTTAACATTAATTACTAATTTAAATAAACAGTATCACATGTACGGTTAACGCACAGTTTTTTTTCAATAGAAATAAATACAAAATACTTGTTTCTTTATTTGTACATTCCATTAATAAGATTATATACTCTATAGAATTAAACAAAATAAACAATACCACATGTATGGTTAACACACTTTTTTTTCATTTCAAATAAATATAAAATACTTGTCTTTTTATTTGTACAATTCATTGATAAGATTATATACTCTACAGACTTAAACAAAATAAACAATACCACATGTATGGTTAACACACAATTTTTTTTCATTTCAAATAAATATAAAATACTTGTTTTGTTATTTGTACATTCCATTGATAAGATTATATACTCTACAGACTTAAACAAAATAAACAATACCACATGTATGGTTAACACACAATTTTTTTCATTTCAAATAAATATAAAATACTTGTTTCTTTATTTGTACATTCCATTAATAAGATTATATACTCTATAGAATTAAACAAAATAAACAGTACAACATATTTCAAATAAATATAAAATACTTGTTTTGTTATTTGTACATTCCATTAATAAGATTATATACTCTATAGAATTAAACAAAACAAACAATACCACATGAATGGTTAACACAATTTTTTTTCATTACAAACAAATACAAAATACTTGTTTTTTTTATTTTTATATTTCATTAATAAGATTATATACTACACAGACTTAAACAAAATAAACAGTACCACGTGTATGGTTATAAACAATTTTTTTATTACAAATAAATACAAAATACTTGCTTTTTTATTTGTACATTTCATTATTAAGTTTATATACTTTACAGACTTAAACGTTTAATTTCTTTAACGCGTCTTTCTCTTGTGCTGCTTTCTTTGATTTTCGTTTCGTAAAATAAATTTCGAGCGACCACGAAATTATAGTCAAGTAGGTGAAGATATTTAAACAGTGAAGCATAACAGAGTAATTTGAAGTAACATCTCTAATCCAACCGACTACAGGTCCTAACGATAGTGCTACTACACCGCTCGTTAAAAGTTGGATACCAGTCGCACCCGGAAGCCTCGCCAAAGAAACATGACTCGGGATCACAAGTGCCATAAAAATTGTTCGCAAAGCTTTTCCAGCGCCAATTAAAACAGAAATTGCTAGAGTAATTCCGAAATCTTGTATGTGTGCTAGCACTGGAAAAAATAAAAAAAATATAAATTATAAATTAATTATAGGACAGACCGAGGCAAATCGGATCATTTTCTATTGATACCGAAAATAATAGTCAAAATTTGGAAAGTTAACTTTTTATTATAAAGTCGTAATCAATACCCATTTAATTTGTACATTAGCAATAAACAAATTTTCTTTTGACTGATTCGCCTCGGTTTAATCTAAATTAGAAATAAATTAGAAATAAATTTGTTTATTAATTATATGATGTCCTAAATAACGAAGCAAATTATACAAGTAGACGTATTTTAAAACCAATTCTTAACGTTCCCAAACTTTTTTAAGTTTTGTAAGACTATTGTGAAAATTTAAGATGTCGCTTTGGAAAGAAAAGAGTTTTTAATTTTTAGGAGTTTTTTTTATTTATCTAAGTCACTTTAAAATAAATAATAACTTAAAACTTATTTAGATTTATGAGAGTTATTGTTACAGCTGTTGAAGAAATTAAATTTGTGAAAGAAAACATAAATTAATTTTTATATGTCGTTTTGGAAAAAAGAATTTTTAATCTTTACGAGTTTTTTTTATTTATCTGAGTTACTTTAAAATAAATAATAACTTAAAACTTATTTAGATTTATGAGAATTATTGTCACAGTTGAAGAAAAAATTAATTTTCTGAATGGAAAAATAAATTAATTTTTATATGTCGTTTTGGGAAAAAAGAGTTTTTAATCTGTACGAGTTTTTTTTCATTTATCTAAGTTACTTTAAAATAAATAATAACTCAAGTTATATAAATAACAACTTAAAACTTATTTAGATTTATGACAGTTATTGTTACAGTTGAAGAAATTAATTTTGTGAACGAAAAAATAAATTAATTTTTATTTACACTTGATGAAATCATGCGTAATAATTTCGATCGTTACGCCTCTAAAACTCTGAAGAAGATTACGATCATCGTCATGAACTTATAGTGGCGCCAATGAAGTGCAAAGGGCTAAATATATTTTGGAGTACAAATATAAATTATTTTAGAAATATAATTTATATCTTTATAGGTAAATGATTTTCGATAAATTATTTTTGATAAAAAGGTTCCCCAGCTCTGGTCTAGAGTATGGTGAAATTACATAAAAAAAAAAAATAGTTCACACAAGAATAAATAAAACGATAACAAGGTAACTGTACCTAATATGAAACACCGCACGATCTCGATAAATAAGTAACGAACTGTGTCAGAAATCATGTAAATTACTTCATTACAGACAAAAGACAGTTATATTTATTTTTAACGTTAGTCGACAATTTGTCATGCAAAGAGAAACATTTTCCTATTTGAAGGTGTTAAAAATTTTCTAAGAGGCGAAGCAAATGGTTGATTTTTTTAACGAAGATAAATTAAAAAATATTTCTTTTGCATAATTTATTATTCATATATATATTATTGTTGATTATTGAAAAGTAAGATTCAGTTAAATTAATTTTTTTATTAGTGTAATACTTTTCTATCGAAGCACACGGTATCTAACATGGGTACATTATACATACATTTATTTATTGTACATGCACTGCACTGTATGTAGAAATCAAATATGTACATACGTAAAATGTACTGTTGTATTTTTATTGCGAATAAAAATCACGTGCTCAGCATGTAAAAGACGAAGAAGTTAAAATAAATTGAAAAAATTATACCTATTTATTTTATCTGTTATTCAAACAGATATAATTTGCTTATAAAAAAAACTAAGGTTTTTTGAGTTTTCTTTACGAATTCTCTAAGACTTTTTCTTACCATAATTTCGAAACCTTTAAACTTTTACACATTTAACTATTCACATATAAATATCTATTAATTTTTTCACACTCCAACGTTGGTTTCGTTTAAAAAATATCGTTTCTCTAGATTTGGAAAGCTTCTAAAATTTATTAGTTAAGAAAAGTACGTTACGAATAAATATTATTAGAAAAATGAATAGCATTCTAAAGTATTATATGATTCAACTTTAATACCTTTGACGTGAAAAATCGTTTCATATATCTAATAGATAAAGCGAACGTCGGAGCGAACAAACATTCTCAATCTTATCGTTTACGACATTTTAATGTGCTTCTTCAAAAAATTACTAGATCATAACCACTAGATCATAGCCGGATTAGCCATACAACAAAAGTAGGAAATGCTACGGGCCCCTGGTCTATAGCAGAAAATGTTTAACTTATAAAATTTTGTAACAATTCTGGCTATCAACCGACTCTGAAATTTTCGTTTAGGCGTCGTTGGTTTCTCAGAACCGACAGAACTAATTAAAAAAAATAATATTAGGTTGTCCCAAAAGTTTCTTTCGTTATCTTCATGCAGTGGCTTCGTTTGGCAGTGTTTACATAAACGCGAGGATCTAATTTGTTAAATGAGAGATGAAGGAAGATAATAGAGCAAAATGGATCCTATATAAAATAATAATATATTATAATTAAATATTACACATCCATTACTTATTAACCCTTAACGCTCCTTTGGCTCCGCTACGGAGACATTCTGTTTTCGACACGGTTACGCTCAATTTCCAAAGATATCGCACCGTGATAATTTACAAAATTAAAAATTTATGTTTCCTTTACCAGAGGAACATGACATTCGCGGCACGTCTTTCTAGCGCAAGTGGTTAAAAAATTCTTCATCAGATTGTTCAAGATCACTACTTTCATTATCCCTCTATGGGCCCGTGTGACTTAAAAGTTACAAACTGATGTATCTATATTTAAAAAAATTAATTTTCTTTATTTATCACTGCGCTATTAAATTTGATTACTGTATTACTGTAGTGGCATCACGATCCATCTACGGTAATTATTAGTTAAAACATTTTCAAATCAAAGTGAAAAACTGTAATCAATCGTAATTTTTTCTCCAATAAGCAGACAAAATTCGGGCTATAGAGGGTTAAAAGTTACAAACTGATGTATCTATATTTAAAAAAATTAATTTTCTTTAGTTATCACTGCGCTATTAAATTTTGATTACTGTATTATTACAGTGACTGCACGATACATCTACGGTAATTATTAGTTAAAACATTTACAAATCAAAGTGAAAAACTGTAATCGTAATTTTTTCTCCAATAAGTAGACAAAATTCGGGCTATAGAGGGTTAAAAGTTACAAACTGATGTATCTATATTTAAAAAAATTAATTTTCTTTAGTTATCACTGCGCTATTAAATTTGATTACTGTATTATTACAGTGACTCCACGACCCATCTACGGTAATTATTAGTTAAAACATTTTCAAATCAAAGTGAAAAACTGTAATCGTAATTTTTTCTCCAATAAGCAGACAAAATTCGGGCTATAGAGGGTTAAAATAGTCCATATTCTGGAATTAATATTATTCGTTTTTATGCATCGATATACCTGAAAAGTGTAACCATTTTTTTCTAAATGGAATTTTATATTTTCGGTATGCTAATCGATACAGTATCTCATTCACTACAGAAGAATGTTAACCTTTTAACTGGGAAAGACGAGTTAAGTCGTCACGCGAATTACCGACATTTTCAACATAATAATTAACTCTTAGCGGTGGTATTAAGGTGCGGGTCTAATTGAAATTAATTTTTGCCGAACGTGTGTTAATTATACGTTATTTTCTTTAAGGAAATCCATGTGATATATCATTATAATCAGTTGGTATTAATAAAGAATAGCAAATATTTAAATCGGGACGAGTTATAAATGATCTCAAGAACTACACGCGATCAATCGTACAGGCTTCGATGATAAGTGAGAGTCTCTGTAATTTAAGTCGCGATGCAAATGAGTTAATAGAGTTGATTACTTTGGCCTCTATGAAGCTCAATTTTTGCTGTATCTCACGCTAAAATGAATTTTTTAACAGCTAAAATAAACTATTCTAATTTGTATTATTATTTGAAAAAATAAAATATTATTTAATTAATGCATACTCTGCTGATACGAGAGACTTTATGTTAAGTAAAGTTTTCTCCAATAAACAGACAAAATTCGGCCCATAGAGGGTTAAAACTGTGGCTATCACTTTCATAAAATATATTCTCTATTTCTGCCATTATGGGGTTGCGTATTCCAAATAAGGTTTACCAAAATACTGAAATTATTTGTTCTGTTGCAACAGATACGCATTAATTTGAAATAAACCAAAATGAACTAGTTGAATCTCGTCTTAGTTTGAACGACGTTTCAGAACGCCGTGCGCGTCTTTGCTCAAATAAATGCGTGACATTCTGATACGTCAAATGACCAAAGGATTAATCCGCCTCTGCACAACCAAGTACATAGCTCTATTAATCGCTTACCAATACGGCCCACTGCCATTCCACAGATACCAACCAGGAAGAACGTTCTATTTTGCCATCCGATAAAATCAGCGATGAAAGGAATCGTCAATCTGGTGACCACGTCAAAACCGGCAAGGATCGACATTACGGTTGCGACTTGAATTTTTGAGAAGCCGTATTCGCTCAATATAAACGGTGTCAAAAGTGAAAAATTCAATTCGGTGAAATTAGCAAAGGTAATACCCAGCATCATGTTTACATAAACAAGATCGCGAAGCAGATCCAAATCGAAAAAGATTATCAGGGCTTCCAAGAACGTTTTCTTCGTCATCTCATCGATACATTCCTGAAATTAATACATTTTTCTAATTTGTCGTCGTTCCATTTGTCCAACTTCAAGTGGGTTAAACGATCTTTTTTTTTTCATTACATTTTTATTGTTAAACTTACTTGTATTAACAGTTGATCAGTTTCAACTTCTTCGGGTATTACTGATTTTTGTTCCGATTTGTGATTACAATTCGGGTCTTTACAATGTTCAAAGTCCTCGCCGTGTTCGCAAGATTCGTTAACGATAATCAGTGGGATCGTGGATGATTGATAACCCGAGACTCTTCTTCGACTCTTTTCCGTCTCACTATTTTGTCTGTGAATATGAATCATTTGATACTTTATACTTAAACGAAATTATTTACGAAAGGATAAAATCTACTTTGATAATATAAGAAGATTGTGAAAGTTGTAACGATGATTACTGTGTGAAATAATATTCATACTTATATTAACAAAGTTATATACTATTAATTTTAATTTATAATAAATAGCTCAAAATTGTAAATATAAAAATGGTAGTTTATAAAATTTAGAAAATTAAGGTTTCTAAAAATCAAAATATTGTATATTTAATTGAATAATAAATATACTCCTGATGTTAACGAATTGTTACTAATACAAAAAGATCATTAATATTATAATATAATTATTAATTTATATATATTATTAATTTCAATTTATAATGAATAGCTCAAAACTATAAATATAAAAATGGTAGTTTATAAAATTTAGAAAATTAAGGTTTCTAAAAAACAAAATATTTCATACTTAATTCAATAATAAATATACTTTTGATTTAACGAATTGTTATTAATACAAAAAGATCATTAATATTATAATAAAATTACATATTATTAATTTTAATTTATAATAAATAGCTCAAAACTATAAATATAAAAATGGTAGTTTATAAAATTTAGAAAATTAAGGTTTCTAAAAATCAAAATATTTTATATTTAATCTAATATTAAATATACTCTTAATCTCAACAAATTATTGCTAATACAAAAAGATAATACTATTAATTTTACTTTATAATAAATAGTTTAGAACCAAAAATATAAAGAAAGACAGTTTATTAAATTTAGAAAATTCATGTTTCTAAAAATACTAAATATTTCATACTGAATTTAATAATATAGTTTCGATCTTATTTAGCGTTAAAGTACCACCAAATTCTTATTAACATTATTAAAAACTGTAAAAATCCTAAAATATTATAGTTTAACTAATCCTACGTGCGTTTATTTTATATAATTTTAAAAATGATCCAGAAAAACTTGTTAGATTTAGTCAACAAATATTTACCTATTAAGAGTTCTTACCGACGGTCCTCTATTGAGACTGGATTGTCTACTTAAATTTATCGATGTCCTTCGGCTTGCATTTCTCGAAGAGCTTTCCTTCTTTGACGACGCTATTGATGTACTTGATGTATTTTTTCTAGAAAACCTATTGCATCGATTCTATGTGTTCATCTTTTAAGTTTGTTGCGTGTAATTATTAATTGTATCCAAAAAACGTGCACGTGAACTATGCTATTTACAAAACATTGAACATCGATGATGATGCGATCTCTATGATAATTTGGTTGTTAACCCTTTGCACTCGAACGTCTCCTCTCAGGGGACATCAGAGTTCATTAATGATATTAACCTGTTAACACGTTGACTGCCACATCACCCATATTCGGGTGACAGTAAAGTTTCTGATCGGGCCTGACGCTTATTTGACTACTTGCGAAGGATATTCCTATGTGTTTAAAAAGATATTTCCCTGAGGAAGTAACAAAACTATTGAATATTAATTAATATAAACTAAGTTAATTATATAATTAAAATAAGTTAATTATATAATAAGTAAACTAAATTAATTAATATAACGACGAATACGCTTCGTACAGCGGTACGCGTGGCCTGAAGCAGATTTTACTGTAAACGCGCGTGGCAGTCAACGTGTTAACCGGGTAAGACGAGTAAACTCGTCACGCGGACTGCCGATATTTTGGACGTAATCATTTATTTTCACATTGATTTACTTTTGAGTGCATCGTTATATTTTTATTTAAAAAAAGCGCGTTACATTAAACTTACATTTGCAACGATTAAAATCTATCCAATTAAAATGTATTATTTTCTATTAATTTTTAACTCAAAGTATAAAGGAGCTTCTGATCGAAAAATGACACAGTTAACAGGTTAATGATTACAGAGGATGAACTCGCGTCGACAATAAAGTTTGTTATTTCGACTATTATTTTTTCACTATCGAACAGAAAATGATCCGATTCGCCACGGTCTGATCATCGGTATAATTATCGATATAATCATCCTACTTTATTTTACTATACTACTCTTTACTACTGTGTTATATTATAATAACTACTCGTATAGCATTGTTAGAAATAAGGTCATCAAAGTTAAATAGTAAGATATCATATTTCACGATACCATAATCAGAATTCTACTGACTGCTCTCTGAAGTAACACGTAATCTTTCTGTAATAGCTATAATAAATTAGGTTTTAGATCTGAAGTATGAATTCACTGAACTTTCTTGCTTCAACATCATGTTTAAAAAAGAAAAAAAAAGTTGTGTTACGAAAATATAGCCCTCATCTGTTAACTTTATTTATAATGTTAGTTCAAACATATAATGTTTCTTCCTCCTCTTTTTCTCTACCTTTTCGTATGGTGACAATTACTATGCATCTCAGTTTTTTAACACTAGAACTACCAATGTGATCAAAATGACCCATTCCTGAGTTTCTACTGAAATTTTGTAAATTAACACTAGAGCTACCGAACAAGTCAAAATGACTTGTTCATAATTTCTGATAGGAATTTTAGAAATTTACAATAATGAATTTTTGAGGATTTTCCGCAATTTTTTGTACAAGATATGCATAAAGAATTGTTACTCTTATTATATATATATAGAATTAATATTAGAATTAATACTCTTATTATAGGTATTTTTCGAAATATAATTTTGATTTCTTTGGTACAAATAACTCTACTTTAATCTTAAAATTTTCTGTTAAAAAAACAAGATAAAGCTTTATCTCCCTTGACATACTGCTAATTTCTTATAAAAATTTTATAAATTTACAATGATATATTTTGGGGAATTTTCTACGAATTCTTGTAAAAAATATGTGCAAAGAATTGTTACCCTTATTATAGATCATTTTTCAAATATCTATCATTCTGATTTCTTTGCTACAAATAACTCTACTTTAATCGCCGGTATTTCTAGTGTTTACCACTGTGATTTTCTGTTAAAAATATAAAATGAAGCTTTGTCTCCCTTGATTTGTATACATTTTTACATACTTCTAATTTCTTATAAAAATTTTATAAATTTACAATTTTGGGGGATTTTCTATGAATTCTTGTAAAAAATATGCACAAAGAATTATTACCCTTGTTATAAGAATTTTTTCAAATACTCATCATCTTGATTTCTTTGCTACAAATAAATATATTTCAATCGTCGGTAGTTCTAGTGTTAACTACTGTGATTTGCTGTTAAAAAAACAAGATAAAGCTTTTTCTCCCTTGATTTGTATATATTTTTATATACTTCTAACTTCTTATAAAAATTTTATAAATTTACAATGATATATTTTGGAGAATTTTCTATGAATTCTTGTAAAAAATATGTAAAAAAAAATTGTTACCCTTATTCCAGGTGCTTTTCCAAATACCTATCATTTTGATTTTATTAAAAATAAGTATGCTTTAATTGTCGGTAGTTCTAGTGTTAAATTATCTTATAATATTTTCACACGTACCATCCATCATTAGCTCGAGACATCATTGGTGTCCCAGGACCTATTACGTCTAAACCGGAAGCACCGTCTTCTTCGTCATCGTAATACAAATACTGACTTCCGAACTTTCCTTTCGCGAGACTTAAAGCATTCGAGCTACTTCGCGTATTCTCAGCAACGTTTTCTAATGATCTACTTAGAGAAGCGTTTTCATAATTTTTACGAATAACCTCTGTCGTCACCTGGAAAAGAAAATTACTACGTGTCATTACTTCACGCTATGATTTCTTCATAAATATATACAGAGCAACCTCGATAACTCGAATCTCGAAACACAGGTTTCCGCTTATCGAGTTTTCGAGTAACGGAGATTCAATAAAGCAAAATTAGACTTATAAAGACCTTGTAAAATAGTTTCGACTCGTGATTATTTTAGTAAATAATTTTCAATGTCAGAAAATTCAGCACATCTTCTCTCACAATCTAAATCAACTCATTTGCATCACCGCTCTACTTAAGCTTCCCCATCGAAACATCAGCGACGTTCGAAATTATTCATCGAGTTTATTAAGAATGTACTTTTTAAACGATCGATACACAGTGTTATATCGCAAATATCGCATTTTACATTTTTTTACACAAAAGGAAAAAGAAATATTTTTTTATAGATAAAATAAATTTATTTAAGTTAAAATGAACATTTAAATAAATTAATTTTCGTGAAATTCTTTAAAGTGGTCAATACATAACGCGCGGAATATTCCGCGCTCGGTGATAGCTGACAGTCGTAGGCTCGCGGATTATTCCGCACTTGGTGATAGTCGACTGTCGCGGCCCGCGGATTATTCCGCGCTTGGATGCAAATGTGTTAAATTGCCTCTACGGCACCGTGTGACTTAAAAGTTACAAACTACTGTATCTACAGGGTGTTCGGTAGCTGGTGGTAGAAGCGAAAAGGAAGTGATTCTACGTGAAAAAATAAGTCGAAAATATGGAATAAAAATTTTTCGTTCGAGGCTTTGTTTTCGAGAAAATTGATTTTGAATTTTCGCCTAGTACACGTGCACTTGATCATGTCTCGTTATAACAGATCTCACCGTAAATCATTGTCTCGATGGGACACGTAAATTACCAAGTAATCACAAAGTTTATTGTTACAGAAATTGCTGAAAATGTTGCCCATTCTTCCGAGACGATGATCTACAGTAATTTACGTGCTCTATCCTGTATATTGTGAAACAGGCCCATAAAAAGTGTTAATAAAAGCTTCTCCTAAAGAATTCATACTCCTGAGACTGCTCTGATTAATTTCTATAAGATTATTTATTATTACGCTGTACCTTATTAGCTCCTGGCAACTCCTGAGTTTTTGCATTCTCGTAACTGGAATATATGCCTGTATTTTGTCTCTTTTTTACATGCTGAGAAACGGGTTGTAACAAAAGAGCACAAACTACGGCGTTAAATGCAAAACCGCCAAAAATAAGAACCGTACCTTCCATACCATATGTTGGCATCAGCAATGTAATTATCTAAAAATCAATATAATTATTTGAATGCGTTAAAATTATAATTTTTTTTTTTCTTTTTAATGAACGTCAGTGGAAAATATGATTTTTTCCACTTTTTACATAAAACACAATATGTTTAAAAGAATGTCTTAATATTCTGCTTTTAAAAATTGTTTTATGATTAATTAATTTTTCTAAATGCAAGGTAATATATTTTTTTTTATTAAGTACTAACGTCGTATTAATTGTATATAAGTGGTTATTAATGATGGTGATTTGAGATACGTATACTATGGGAAATTAAATTTTATTGTAGAACGTTGAGTCTTGAAAAGGAGAATGTTTTGAATATTTGGCGATGGTTACTGAGATTTTCACTTAGAGTTGTTTTAATTTGAATCTTAAAACGAGATTTGGTTTACGTAGGACAGTTTAAAAGAATTTTTTAATTATTTAGTATTTACAAACATTATAAATTGGAGGGTTCGTTTTAGTTTAGAAGAATTTTTTAAATTATTTAGCATTTACAAACATTATAAATTGGAGGGTTCATTTTAGTTTGGAAGAATTTTTTAAATTATTTAGCATTTACAAACATTATAAATTGGAGGGTTTGTTTTACTTTGGAAGAATTTTTTTAATTATTTAGCATTTACAAACATTATAAATTGGAGGGTTCATTTTAGTTTGGGAGAATTTTTTCAATTATTTAGCATTTACAAACATTATAAATTGGAGGGCTCATTTTAGTTTAGAAGAATTTTTTAAATTATTTAGCATTTACAAACATTATAAATTGGAAGGCTCATTTTAGTTTAGAAGAATTTTTTTAATTATTTAGCATTTACAAATATTATAAATTGGAGGGTTCATTTTAGTTTGGAAAAATTTTTTTAATTATTTAACATTTACAAACATTATAAATTGGAGGGCTCATTTTAGTTTAGAAGAATTTTTTTAATTATTTAGCATTTACAAACATTATAAATTGGAGGGTTTGTTTTAGGGCGTAAGTTTTGTGTCACCTATGGAGAATTTATTTTAAAAAAATGTATTGTTATCACTAAAATTTTTTTTATTAAATCTAAGTGTAAATATTTGACAAAGTATTAAAAATTTAATATTTCAGTGATTTGTGAAGGATGGAAATGAAGAAAAAAGTTCATATGTACATGATGTGTCGATTAATTCATAGCAAAAATCTAATGTTGTGTAATAAAAGGCAGAGAGCAAAAAAAAAAAGAAATGTTATTACTATTAAAATTACTATTTATATCTCTAGTAACACTCTTCATTTTTATTTAATATTTTACATTGCCCGGTAAAAATAATTTAACCTGTTCGCGGCCACTGCTCTTCACTTACGATGTAAATGGTGATAATGACCAGGAAAATTACACGTATATACGCATGTGTATACGCTAATAATGCAAATGAATTAAGAAGAGTTCCTGATTTAGATGACCAAAAAGTGAGTATCATTTGTGAATTTTTTTTATAGAAACGAAAAGAAATATTTCAACATTTAAGCGTTTGTAGTATCCAATGATATATTTCTTTGTTAAAAAAGATTTAATTCACTTTGCGAGTAACACGATTCCAACAAAGATATTTTTAAACAAATGAACCAAAGATAGTTTTATAAATTATAAAATTTATTGAAAGATGAATCTAAAATTAACAAAACAGGCTATTTTTTTCCACTTTATTGCCTTCTAAAAAATATTAATTTTTAAAATTCTCCGATAAATTTCTCAATTTATTTAAACATATTGTACCACAGAATATAATATTATGTAATACCTTTTTTTGTCATTATTCAGCTGGACAAAAATTAAAACAAATCCAACGTTTTCAGATGCTTAAGCTACAATAATCCCATATTAAAATTTGTGAAAACAATTTTTTCTTTTAACACAGAATACTTTTTGAGATTACCCAGATGCAATATTTTACGTCCTACAAGTAACTCCTTAAATATTGATGCAGGTATAAAAGAAAATGGAACGCCATGTTGGTTAGTTTTGAAATCTCATTAACCAAGAACCCATTGTACTGGACATTTATGACTTATGACTATGACTAATGAAACAATCTCACATATT
This sequence comes from Ctenoplectra terminalis, assembly GCA_019453375.1. NCBI lineage: Eukaryota > Metazoa > Arthropoda > Insecta > Hymenoptera > Apidae > Ctenoplectra > Ctenoplectra terminalis. The sequence continues at coordinate 3,667 of SMSQ01020545.1, read as the reverse complement.
AGTGCTCAACCTTGAATAACTTCGATAATATACTGTATTGACTATTTTTTTCTTTTTTTTTACGAAATATAAACGAAGTAAAGTTTATCATAAAAATTGAGTTAAATTCAATTAACTAATACTGATTAAATACTAACTACTATTAATTAAATATTATTTAATTAAATATTATTTTAATATTTTACAAAATTAATCATTTAAAAGTTACTTTATAATTCTAAAATTTTCTAATTTAAAAACAGTTTATAATTTTAGGAAAATTACTGAATATAAATCACTCTAAATTCTTCTTAATTATCTGAATCTTCAAAGGCATTAATTCATTAATTTTTTTATTTAACCCTTTGCCCTATAATCACGAGTCACACTCGTGGCGCTGATTATGGTTAACATACAGTAAAAACACACTATATTTATGATAAAGTTCAATTTTAACTTTAACTGTAATTTCAATTTACATGATTGAAAATTGGCAAATGCAAAATACGTGTAATATTTCAATACTTGCTAATTGCTCAATTACTCAATAATTGCTAATAGATATGAATATTGAAGAAATCGTAAGGCAAAGGGTTAAATTCTAATTACTTGTGGCATTACAATGAGCCTTAAGTGTTATTTAATTAAATACTATTACTATGAATTAAATACTACTTTAGTATTTTACAAAATTAATAATTTAGAAGTTACTTTATAATTCTAAAACTTTTTAATTTAGAAACACTTTAAAATTTTACGAAAGTAGCTGAATATAAACCACTCTAAATTCTTCTTCATTTTTTTGCATCTTCAAAAACATCAATTAATTAATTTTTATAATTAAATTATAATTACTTGTGGCATTACAATGGGCCCCATGCCCGTACAGGTCCAACTAAGGCCAGTAGCAATTCTTCTCTTCTTTTTGAAATAAGTATTTAGAGCTAAAGCGTTTGATGACATCGTGATACCGGTTCCAACACCTGAAATTAGGACCTTAAACATTAAATACTTCCTAACGTCTATTTTCCACAATTTTTTTTAAATATAAATTTATACGTAAACCAGCATTGAAATTGATGAGAATAAACATTTTGTCGTGTATATTCTCATATCATACTTTTAACACGTTCCTTATCGGACTGATTTTCAATAACGTTCTCACATCGAGTAGATCGCAGGTTAAATTGGGCAGTGATGGCTCACATTTTTTATAAAAATCAGTACTAACTAAACAACCTACCGTATAAGATGGAAAAAAAAATTATAGCTCCGACAAAGCTTTTCATCATCGACAGTATTGTTATCGATACAGCGCATATCGAAGCTCCTACTAAAGCTATCTGCCTATAACTGAATTTTCTGAACAGTGGGCCATTAGCCAATCCTATAACGCAAAAAATCTTTATTAACCAAGTTTGAACATATCATTTAATTCTATTGTGCTGATAATTATAACGATACGATGAAAGTATAATGTATGTAATAATAATGATGCT
>SMSQ01020544.1:0-15758 GCA_019453375.1 Ctenoplectra terminalis | reverse complement strand
CGGTCACCGGTGGCCCCCACGGCGCTGTAGCGAAGTCGAGTGCCGGTTACCGATGACCCCCATGGCAGTCAACGTGTTAATTATGAGCCACCAACAACGCCTGAAGACACGACAAATTTGTATCGTTAAGCTCATAGTTCAAGAAATATTTCTTATTAATTGACTACGTGCTTGTATTGATTGAAATGGATAAGACTTGGAGCATTTCTTGCAAAAAAATAATTCTCAGAATATATCAATAATTATTAGGTTTTTTACTCATGTACCCGAACAAATTTTTACATATCTTGAGCAGAATGAAAAACGGCAAAATCTAATTATTACTTCATATGTCCACCTTGATACCATATAACTTTTGTTTCAACCATTTTTTCATATTCCAAATACTTTACAAGTACATATTTTAGGTACTAGGCTTACGTGAATCGCTTTGTATTATACTCCCGCCTTTAGGGATGATTTCTGAGGTGATTCTAAGCAACTTTTTCCTGTGCGAAAATATACAATTCGGCTTTGTTAACGACTTATTAACGAAAAACATCGACCAATCGCACAGCGAAAAAGGCGGCCGGCTACCAGCGAGAGCGTTGTCTCTGCACCGCACTTTTGATTTCAACGAATAACTCAGAATGAATCGAAAAATTAAATTATAGTTACTGGATCAGCAAAAAATACGCTTGCTAATTGAAAATGTGGGTCATTGTGTCACTATACCGATCTTGGCTCTTGACGATCGTTAGATACGTTGACCTCACCTTCGGTACGCCGTAAATCACTTCGTTCATCAAAGGTCAAGATCAGTACAGTGACATAGTGACCCGTATTTTCTAGCAATAGACCAATTTTTTGCTGATTGGGTACATTTAACTTAATTTTTCAATTTATTCTGAATTAGTAGCACAAGCGCGGCACGGAGACAACGTTCTCTCAGGCGGTCGTCCGCCTTTTTCGCTCACTGATTGGTCAATGTTTTTCGTCCATAACTCGTTAGCAGAGCCAAATTTGATATTTTTGCGAAAGGAAAAGATCTTTGAAATCATCTCAGAAATCCCCTATTTCCGACCGCTTCGCAGTGTTTGGGACATCCTATATTGCGGTCTTGTTGTCCATACGCCCTACGTTAACTTTTTTTTAACGAGGATTGCTACAATCGACTACCAACGATTCTCGGTAGTGTAGGTACTTCTAAACGAGATCACTGGTGATCTTTCTATAAAATAATAAATAGTTGTGAACATAGTGAACACTGCAATATATACGCAGTTTGTATTACAACAGAACTTGAAAGTTAATTGTATTGTTAATTGTATTTCGTAACAAAAAGGTCACTTTATATCTATCATTCGGATATTTCTGATGCAACCACCCGAAACAAACCGGACATGTGATGAAGGAACAACATCGGTGTTAATTCTGTTCTTAATAGTGGCATTATTTCCTAAATGATAAAAAGAATCGTCTATAACGATAGAATGTACGAATATCAATAATATATGCGGAAGTCATATAATTGTTCACAAACACTTCTCAAATATCTATATCTGTTGGCTGTGTAGTCATTAGATGTAAGTAGCAACAGTCTGCTCTGCACAATATAACTGTATCAGTAGATAACATCAACAAAAGCACTTTGCCCAAAATTCGAAGTGCAGTCGCTTACACGTAAATATTAAATCCAGGAACCTTTCTCTATCAGCGTACCTGAGAAGTATTCGTTGTTCATCTTCGTTTCTCAAAGAACACCAGTTACTTCGAATCATTTGTTTAGTTTCCATTACCTATAAATTCGAAAACAATAAAGTGGAAACGAAAAGAAATTTTGCTATTTCGCTAAGCAATTTACTTTGTTACTCACGTTGTCAACGTTGTACCAAAGAACACTATACTTCAGTGTAAAAATAGCTACTGATATGAGATGCGATATCCTGTTCATGAGAATATGTTCCATGCATTCTGAAAAATATAGAAAACACGCTATTAACTGTAATAAGTGCTAACTGAAACTTGAATTTAAAATTAATTGAGAGAAATCTTTGCAATTAAAGAAATTCTTACTTGCAAGAATTACCACTTCGAATATATCTGGAACTACTTGCAAGTGTGATGACATGAATAAAATGTTTTGAATAAATATTGTTTAACATTAAAAAACATCTGCTGTTAGCATACGAGTACAAAAAACATCACAAATTCTAGAACAAAGAGTGACTTTTAGATTTCGTAAGCTACTCTGCTTCCAAAAGAAAGTCGTTAATATTGTAGGTAGAGAATGTCTGTGTGTGTGTACGAGAGAGAGAGAGAGAAAGAGACCCCTCATAAAACCTAGGTCTTAAGTTTTCGGCCGCACCAATACGATGGAATCTCGTTTCCTATTGGTTCGGCCTTTAGCCGCAAAATAATATAAAAGAGCCGAGGAAACATAGTTTTAGTCAGATACAGATATAGAATTAGAGAGTTACCGAAAGAGTTATAGAGTTTAAGTCAATCACTGTAAAAAGCATTTCAAATATACACTACTATTCCTACAATACCATATTGTGGCCTCTTTTATGCCAAGTAAATTGTATTAGAAAAATTCCTATTCGATTACTACAGTTCTGAAGATACTCAAGATGGTAATCCTTGCAGCATTCTCCATTCACAGTTGCCACTTAACAAGCATCAGTACATTTTTAATGCAACCAACTTATTTTTATATCTTCGTGTATTTTGTATCTATAGAAACGTTGAATATCTTGATTTCAGGAAAGTTGGAAAGTACTGAACGATAGTGGCACGATGCACCAAAAAGGATCTAGCTGTGGGTCATTATCGACCGTTCTACATTCTCAAAGTGTCCTATGTCATGTAAGTATTCCTGGAATTTTCGACACTCTTGGATGACCAGATATCTACTCTGACGCCCTAACTATACCGTAGGTATGTAAAAAAATACTTTAAATGTAAACAAAAGAAATCTCTTCAATTTCAAAGATCTATATTTCAATTAATGAATAATTAAATAATATTTGCACATTGGTATGGTACACGGGGGACATGAATAAGATCTGACACCTTTAACCCTTTCGGTACGAGCGCCGGATATATCTGGCATCCATCTAATGACCTGTATATTAAAACTATAAACGACGCTTGTTAGAAGAAACGTTGTTTTATTAATCAGAGTTCTTATTTAACGCCTAGAAAAATCTTCATACAAAAGAGGACTGACCACGCGCTATGTGTACATTTTCAAAGCGGCGCCTCGTACAGCGGGAGTATCACGGCGGAGAGAGCGCTCGTACCGAAAGGGTTAATATCTGCTGAACTATGATACTAATTGTAAAAATAAAATGTTGGAAATTACGATTATTTACATGATGACGAATTTTTTTACGTCGAGTAACTATTAATTTTTATTCCGAAGCTTTGTCTTTTATTGACATAATTTCAGAGATATTCAAGATAATCGTTCTTATTAGTTGAAACTGTACATGAATACATTCAAAGTTATTTCTTTATAAATGTAAACAATGTTGTCTTTAACCCACATATCTTTCTCATCATACATCTCATTTTTATAAAGTTGTAGAGATGTTTGATTGAATAGAACGCAATAGCTATAGTCGTGTAAGAAAAATGATTCCGGTAACATGTAGTACAAAAGTGCTAGTTATCCTACGTTATTGGTCACGAAATTTATAACACACTTTCGTATCAGTAAAATGATTAATATTAATAAAATGAGAACAGTATATCAAAAATACTTCAGAAGAGACATTAATTATCGGGAAAAGCATTCTTTTCGCGTATGCTCTGCACGTAGCATCGCACGACCAGAGTCCGATCGCCGACAGAAAAATTTTACTAACATTAAGTGTGTAGTGAGCTTTTATTAAGTGCTTTGGGAACGCTAAAATCCGTTTAACAGCGTGGATGACCTGGTATCTCATCTGACGCCCTCCATTTCCATTCTGTGCACTAACCTTCACTCTTCTTGTATGGGTCGTTTGAAAAATCAATAAACGTTAATGAAACTTAGTACAACATGAGAAATGAACTGGAAAGAAAATTTATTACTATTTATAAAGTGTTTGCTTTCAAGTAGCGTAATTGTAACTGGCCATTAATCGATTGCTATGCGACTTTTACAATGTTTTTTCATGAAGAAAAATCGGGAGGCGAATTGCACGCATTCATGGGAACATGCGCACCTTTTTTCATTTTCGAAAACGTCGTGCTTTCATCTGCTCGTTTCTGCTCTACTTTGCTTGTTCATTTTTGTTTCACTTTGTAAAAACTGGTTCTTGATTCTTGTGAACGATGCGTATAGATTGTATATGCACTCTATCTACTTCGGACGGAACGCATTACGTGTACATTTGAAATTATGGGACTGAAAATTAAAAAGTTATGAATTGTCGTCTTGGTAATTGAATTAATCGTATCCTGAGCTTCCATTTGTGATTATGAACAATGGAGACGTTGACAGTTCATGTTAAATCAGCTTTACAGATCTGACATTTATGTAATTGCCCAGGACTGTGTTCATATACATACAATACAGCAGCTGTACCACGTATGAAACACTGCACTATTTTGATAAATCGTAATAAATTACGTTAAAGAACGGAAAACATTTCTGTTTTTAAGTTGGTAGAATCTTTCTGAAAGGCGAAGCAAATAAGTGAATTTTTTAGTGAAGGTAAATTAAAAAATACTTGTGTAGAATCATACGGACCATGGAATGATAAAAACCCCCTGGTATTTTAAAGAATGAATATATTTAACAATAAAGAAACAAAAGACAAGACAAGGCGTTGACTCTCACAGTTTGCGTGAAGTCGATTATTTAGCATCAAGGATGCCAACACGTTTATAATAATAATGTAGGGTTCGGCGGCCGCGTTTGTTCTGTGGTGGCGAGTCCAGGCGGCCCGAACGACGCCATAGCGTCGAAAAGACGATACATTGTAGTCGGGCTGACGACTTTCGAGAAGCACGGATGATCGTTAGTTCTCGTCGAGACGTGGAGAAGCGTGTTTCGAAGGCGTCTCTATTATACCTCTATTTTATTATCGTTAAATATATTCACATTTCAAAATACTATTTTGTCATTTACGTGATCCGTATGATCCTACAATAATATAAATGATATATTTAGTTCAGTTCGTACAAGTTCCACAGTTCAATAGTTCACAAGTTCCAGTTCTAGTTCTAATTCAATGTTCAATGTTCTTATCTCATCTCATCTCCAGTTCCTTCTCAAGTTCTTAATACTTCTAGTTCAATACCTTTGATAATTCTTCTAGTTAAGACAATTCTAATGACAATTCTAATCTTAATTCTAACAGTGACAGTTCTTAAATACTAAACACCCTCGTTAGGCGTGTCGTCGCCAAGAGGGTGGGAGGCATGCTATGTCCAATCGGTTAAAAATTCTGGTGTCAAGAGAGCTGGTCAATGTCACGCCCTCATAGTTCGTGCGTCAGTCCTAAGTTAGGTAGATTCAGATGTGACGGTGTCAGAAGGTAGCAGCTGAAGTACACGTGCGTCAGTTCTAGGTAAAGATTAGGATACGGCACTTTGCTATTGAGCAGAAAGCGAAGAACATCGAAATATTGGCCAGTTTCTAGGTCGTAAACTAATAACATGCCAGATGTGAAAATGACCGTTCTCAAAAATAGCTAGGGTTCGTCCGTATCATAAATTAAGCCGTTAACTATCCTTAACACAAGGAATATATAGAGATATTAGAAAGACGCCTGGAAGTACGCTTCTCTACGTCTGGACGAGAACCTCCCGATGCCGAACGTTTCTCAAACTCGTCAGCTCGTCCACAATGTTTGTTATCGCAACGCTATGGCGTCGTTCGGGCCGCCTGGACCCGCGTGAGTCCTTTATTCCCGCCACCAAACAATAAACGATGCCGCCGAACGAAGGCACGCGGAAACGACACAGCCGCGCACGGGAGTTTATCCTTTACGCGCGGCACCATGATTCACTCTCTCTTCCTTCGAATTATTCTTAGACGCGCACTGAACCTACACTTGTTTTGTATAATTTATCATTAAACAAATGTGTCTTTAGTAATTCAGAAGCAGGGTATCATAAAGATTTTCTTCTTATTGTTAGTGTGTATTTGGTCTCGGCGCTGAACGGTCAACCGTTATAAACTCATTAACTCAGACCCACCATAAAATCCCATACCGAACTCCTCAGCCTCGTCACTTTCACACCTTTCCTTCCTCTCCGGGTTTTCCCCCGTTTACCATTATCTCAAACTCCTTCCACCCTCACTTTCTTCCTCCATCACTTTTTTCCTTTAACCAATTAGCAATCTTCATTTCCAATTTCTTCTTGCCCTTTTCCTTCCAACTTCCACCAATCATCATTCAGTACACGATATATTACAATATATAAATTGACGCCACAAAATCAACCAGGAGAATAATGACAAGAATAATACGAAATACCAACACCATCAAGAACATCAGAACATACACCGAAACACCGAAGACCTGTACAATTCAAACTAAACTTGTCATTTTAAATTAAATAATATACATATTATTTGAGCGAACTCTTCATCCACCAATCTCCAACACCAATCTCCAATAAGAATTAGCCCTCCCAGTATTAGTTTAGTGGGAGCGCAACGATATTCATCGCAGGGAACAAGCAGTTACTTTGTTTCGTCTCAAATGTTGCGTTAACAAAAAAAGTCGTGACTTTGTATCGAAACGTGCTATACATGAAATCAAACGTGTTATAGCTAATTTACAATGTTCTAGTGATAAGTGGTAACTGAAGTGAAGATTGAATTGCTAGGTTGTTTTTTCGTTGATCACAGAATTGGAAGTGTCTTAAAATGTTTGGTGCCGGTACCCACGATGCCCCGTAAGACGTGCATCGGCGGGGATGAGACACACGGATTAGTTAAAAACATTTTGCCGAGGTAGACGAGGATTGTGGATAACTCTACTTGATTGGTAATTGAGGAAAAGCAAAAATGGCACGCACGCGGAAAAACCCGTGTGTCTCGACACAATGGTGACATTAGGTAATAACCTTGGGCAGCGCTTCGATGCTAATAAGCAATGTTAACAATGTAAATTGAACTGAATTGAAAAGCAAGAACTCTGGCAACCAGATGTGGCCAAAAGCCATTGTTCCGTCCGAAGGAACGGAAACGTGAGGATTATCGTTGGTCGATTTATGACAGACTCGCAATTAAGAGGCTNTGCTGTACAAAAAAATTATTATAAAACTGAAGCTTTTTATTATACTAAATAGACTAAAAATAGTATACACAATAGAATAATGTCATTTATTTAAAAAGTTCAGCTTTAAAAAATAAGATTTAACTCACTGAATACCAATGTTCATATGATTGAAAAATGGTTGAAAAAACTATACTCAACATTATAAGCATCACATTATGCACCACTTTTGTCATGTATAAAAAACTTAATCTAATGAAAAGTATTGTATACAAATAGTACTCATGGGCAGCAACAAATAAGTTATTTATTACAAAAGAAATCTGTGAGACAAAACAGGGTGAAATATAAGGTGAGCTACGAAATTTGTGTCAAATGGAATTGCTAACTTTGTATAACCAACATCAACATGTTAATGGCTCAGCTAAGAATAAAAAAAAAAGAAACGATTTTTTACCAAAACATGCTTGGTTTATAGAACGCATGGAAAGACAAGCACAATTCTTCATGTTTGCATAATATTCAATGCATCTCTACATAAGAGAAAATAGTTTACTAATTATCATACAAGCAAAAATTATTAAAGTGCCTTATATCTGAAAATTTAAGTAAAAAATAATAAATATACATAAAATGTTTCAGTTTACAATCATGTACAAGTATCAGGATAATGCAATGTTGTTTCTCCTATGATCATATTTGACAAATTATTTCAAAATGTAGAAATTGTAAAAATTTTAAAGAACTTCTGAATTAAAAAATTTATGATCTTCATAAATTTCGAATAACAAAATCAGTTATTTTTGGAAAATGTTAATAAAACTATATGAAAATTATTTAACTATAACATGATGTTTTGATGGAACAGCATATTGTTAAATTTTTATTTAACAAAACAACATTTCATGTGCATCAGCTTAATATGTATAACCTGAAATCACGGAAAAGCGCACGTTATAGAATACAGCTCTTGTAAAATTTTTCCCGTCGGTAACGTGCTAAGGTATTGAGAATTGTGTCTGTGAACAGACTGAAAACGTGTAAAATAAAGCATAACGTTCTTTAGTTTGTTCTTAGCGAACGGGTATCGTCAAATACGTACGTAACTTTATAGTGCTGCTCGCGGAGCGAGGATTAACAGATTTATTAAAATAATGCTAATGAAGGCGATATACAGGATTCCTGAAATTCACATATTGGTAAATGTTATATTAGTAACGAAAACGAGTATTTTTTCGGGTTCTGTATTTGTCGTCACTATCGTAAAAGCGTGCACTATACACGTATACTTACACAACCAACTAACAGTCCGATGATTCGAATATTAATGTCATTAAACAAACAGCGATCAAGGTAGACTTCTATGTATTGGTTTTTCTTGTAAGTTCATCACCTTTGCGTATCAATGGATACGGTGAAACTGTAGAAAAAAGGCACCCTCTCCGATTTTGATGATTTTTGGATAAGTTGTAGAAATCGATATTTTGAAAATTTTCCTTTGCTTATAAGCTGCGGTCTAGTTTAGCTTGCGAGATGCTCGCGAAAAACTGTTTGTACTATTGCATTGCAGTTTGCCTATAGTTGTGCGTCTGTGGCAGCGTATGCGTCAGCATTGGTTGCCATCCGTTTGCCGCTTATGTTCTGTTTACGTAACATTATTGGAAGAGCTTAAAGGCCCTGTGTACACCTGCAGATATATCTGTTTTAACTGAATTAGCAATTTAGCTTACAAGCTTTGGGTTAGATGCTGTAATCTGGTCGCCGTGAGTCAGCCAGAAATGCTTACTTAAAATAATAACGAACTAATTGTAAAAATAATAAAAAATTGAATAAAAATTATGTTTGAAATAGTTAAAAAAGCTATCTTTTTATTCAGTTTATTATTATTTTTATAATTAGTCCGTTATTGTTTCGTGTGAGCATTGCACCTAACGGTGGTCGGATTAACGAATCTGATCCGAACCTAAAGCAAATCGTTGATTGAGTTATAACAGATTGTATCTGGCAGCCACACATTTGCAGGTGTGCGCGTAGTGTTTAAGCTCTCGCATCCATATTACTTACTCACAAGGGACATCATACAAATGAAACACGCCGATTTTTATAAAATTTTGATACGTTATAGAACTCGAAAAAATATTTGACACGTATTTTTTTTTTTATCTGCAAAGATCCATGTTGAAGATGTGAAAACAGTCTTCAAAGTAGGGTTGGAAAGCACATTTTAGCGAATATCTGGAAAACTATTTGACGTAGAGAAAAAATTAAACATGCAAATCGGATAGATTTGAAAGGCCAATTATATGGTGAAAAGAAATTTTCAAAAAAATAATTTGTTTATATAATTTTTTAGGAATTAACATTAATTTGCAAATTTCTTTTACAAAACGTTGAAGTACTTTCATAAAAATTTGTACACACCAACTATAGGTATGGACAAAAAATACGAATATATTGGAACTTTTAGTTTCACACTTATAAAATATATTATTACGTTTGAAGTTATACCTACGATTCGTAACGGACGGCTCTTTCTGCATGCATGATTGGATTTTATGCACAATATTTTGTTAATAAACTTGTATTACACATGACAAATGGCTCCTTCGCTCGGAAAAATTAAAACAGCAGCTAAAAATACCCGATATGATAATCCTCGTACGGAAAACCTAAGGGCGTTATGCTCATGCGAAGCGTCGTCGTGCCGTAACCGTGGTTACAATTTCTTTTCAGTAAAAGTGATTGTTCGTTTAGAGTTGTTTTTAGTTTATAAGAATGCGGTAGCTCTGAGGTTAAAGGAGATTAAAAGAATTGGTTTTATGATAGCCCTAAAAATAGCAGATTTTTCTCTAACTTTAAGAATGTATGGTGTTTTCGTTTGATACGGACTTTCGATCTACAAAGAAACGGCAGCGATTATACAGGAGTGTACTAAAATTATTTTGTAATAACAATAAATACGTACATTTATAAATTGAAATTTTTTTTAATTAATTTATATAATTATTACAGTAATGAAAATTAAAAAAAAAATGTTCAAAACACAAATGACTCTTGCACTTTCGATTTGGTTAAAGCAGAAATCAACCGGATTTTCAAAATGTTACGCTTTGCTGTTTGTATAACCATATAGAAACCACGAATATTTAAACAATTCTCTGTACCTAGATGTAGATAATTGATTATGAATTAATGATTGCATTTTAATAATTGTGTCTCGTGCATGTAAATTAAGCTACAAATCTGACGTGATAACAAGATCTGAAATTTTACATGCAAAATTTTTCCATATTCTAAAACCTTATACATCCAAAGGCTGTATCAAACCGATTTTCCAAATTCGGTATATTTAAAACCATAAGATTTTTATTTGGTGATGTGACACTCCTTATTAAACTTTCCGCGTACCCTATCCAGTAATAAAATGCTCTTTTCTGACGAATTTGGAAAAAATACTGATTTGAACCACTTTTGTAGGAAATCTTTATCTAATTTTCCCGATGCTGATGCTCAATATTCGATGGTGTAAACATTCTAATTTGGACGCGAGGTCCCAGTTGATCACTTGTTTCTTTTAATACAATGAACAAGGAGACAAAAACTAACCATCTGCTGATATGGTTGGTTGAAAGACATAATTGTGGGTCATCGCCGAGGATGACTGTATAGCTGATTCTGTATGTCTTTCTCGTTTCCAGGAAACGTTCTCCCAGAATGCATTTCCAGCTGATATCCACACTGGTCAGAATTGAAAATATTTATGGCGCCGTGGCTACGAAAATATTGATGTACATACTCGTCAGCTCTCGCGTTTATCTCAGTCAAGTGTTCTCAATAATGTCTGGTAACGAATTTTGTTCTTTTTCTAGATACGATATTGTGATTTTCTTTAACCCCTTGCACTACGCCAAAACTCTGAAAAAGCCGTGCCAAACTTGGCCGCCGGAATGGTCGCGGAAGGCTCGTATTCACTTCACGCGATGAATCTCTTTGGAAATTCAAATGAATTCAGATCAAGAACTTTTAAAAAAATACTTTAGAGTCTGACTCGTGATATTCATGTTTGGCATGGAAGTGTAACAACGAGTCTGACTCGTGATATTCAAGTTTGGTACAAAATTTTCATCACGAGTCAGACTCGTGAAAGTAGTGCAAGAGGTTAATTTCCACAACTATTAGGTTGTCCCGAAAGATCCTTCCGTTATCTTCACGCAATGCTTTCGTCTAGCAATGTTTAAATAAACATTCAGCCTTATTCGTTAAACGAGAAATGGAGGGAAAAAATAGCGCAAAATGAGTCCTGTATAAAATAATAATATATCGTAAAACTTAAAATATTATGTACCTATTACCTATTAATAAAACGAAAGAAACTTTTGGGACAACCTAATACATGTGAGATGCTTGAAATACTTCAAGATTCAGCTTCTGTTTCTCCTGTAATGACCAGCGTCTCAAATCGATGTCATGTACTGTAATTTTTCTATCTCGGGCTAATAAAAACTTTTCCAGCCGCTGTTAATTTAATTTTCCCATTAATATAATTGTTTTCGACTTTTTAACTTTCTAAATTTCGCTTGTACACTTTCAAAGGATAAAGGCCGTTTTTTGCCACTCTTTCAAAACTTTACAGTGCTCTTTTTGTATTGAATATTAAGGTGTTCGTACTTTTTTTCGACCGGGCTATTATTAGGCAAATTAGACGAAGATCCACTAACTTCTAATGGTAATTGTGAAACTGCACGATGAAAATTTATCCTCGTCTATATGGTATTCAAACAACAACTCCTGCTCCGTTTCAATTTCCATATAATCGGACTTTGTATATCTATCAATCAAATCCGAAATAATATGAGCTAACTCAAGTTCTTTAGCATTTATGGAGGTTCCCTGAACTCTATTTTCGTAATTATACGATTCTATTAAAAGATTAATAATATTTGTAAAATTAATTTCCATACTGAAACAATTAATCAATTAAATAAAGAGTAAAAAACACCAAATAATTAACAACACTTGAGGGACCGCTCTGTAACGAAAACTATACAAATTATTCAGACTTTTATGTTATGTTCTATTCACGACTATGTATATTATTACACCCGAAAATTTAAACAAATATGATTATCACCATTCTGCTTTACAGTGAACTGCCTACAGTTCTCTGTAAACAGATAGATCTGTTCTGCCGATTTTTTGAAACATTCATTCCAAGTTATCTCCCAATCAGGTATATTGACGGGAGTGAAACACGAGGATTGGTTGATTGCATTGCCGATAAATTTTAGAAAGGGAAACTGCTGATTTACTCAACCGGTCGAAAAAATTAGTACGAACTTCTTAAACAAATATGATTGCCTCTCAAACAGTGATCGTTTACATGATCAGGTATCAAGGGTACCCTTCACTGACATGCGCGGGGTATTCCGAATGTCTCGAACCACGATTACAACAGGTCATAAAATCTATACCAACACTCTACCTTTAAAATCCTAATCCTTCGCAAACAGTTTTGAGCAATATATATAAAAACACGTTCGGGTTTTACAAGAACATAATGATTCTCCAAATAAAAATCACGGTGCACAATAACTTTTTAGCTATTTTTATAGCTATTTTATTTGTTCGCCCACACTTAGGATGACCCTGCTCGATACGCAGGACGAAAAACTGTACACGCGTGTCGCGTCGCGTGCGCGCGGAAACCCGTGCTTCCTCGTCGGGGTTGTAAGGCCCGATTTAACCAATCTGGTACACGAACACTTCGCGACTGTTACCTGTTAAATTAATAACGAGTAACCTGTTAGACTGCGATATGAAGTCCCGACCGATGGACTTACTAACGGTGTGAGCAAAGGCGTTAGGTGCTCGACTTGGATACATTAATAAATGGAAGACTTAGTCGTACGCGGACGATTGTCGACGTAAATAAACGATATTCTCTCGATAGCGAGAATGAATCTGATTCTATGTTGCCCGAATGCTGGCAACGAATCTCACTTTTACTCGTAAGCAAGTAAGAATATTTTCCGCTTCCGAGTAATCGAAACGATAACACTAGGAAGGGTAAGGAAGCACGTTGATTGGTTTCCGCTCACATATGTTAATGTGCCAATCAACGTGCTTCTTTAACCTGGCAACTACCCTTCCATTGCGCCCTGAGCGCGTTTATCCGTGGAAAGGATAGTCCGATGACAGGTAGCGACGCGAGGACCACGGCGATTTGGCAACGCGGCGGACTTTTCATCAGGTTCGCACGTTTTAGAAAGGACACCGCGCGAAGTCCCGTTTCTAATTAACCTTCAGGAAAGACAGAGTTTATGATATGTATTCGGCTATCGAGGACGAAAAGAAAAATGCACTCTAATTGCCTCGGGCAAAAAGGGAAAACTAAGGATCGAACGCCTTTTCTCAAAAATAGCCTTTTCATAAATGTCTGTCATAAACTAGCCAACCGAATCCTCGCGTATTGTTCCTACGGACGGTACAATATTCTTATAAACTCAAAACAGCTCTAAACGAACAATCACTTTTACTGGAAAGAAATTGTAATCACGGTTACAGGACGACACGCTTCGCACGAGCATAGGCGGCGCCCTTAGGTTTTCCGTACGAGAATTATCGTTATCGGGTATTTTTTACCTGCTGTTTTAATTTTTGCCAATCCAAGAAGCCATTTTCCATGTGTAATACAAGTTAATTAACAAAATATTATGCATAAAAAATAAATCATGTACGCAGAAAGAGCCGTCCGTTACAAATCGTAGGTATAACTTCAAACGTAATAATATATGTTCATAAGAGTGAAAATAAAAATTCCAATTTATCCGTATTTTTGGTTTATATCTATAGTTTCTGCGAACAAATTTTTATGAAACTATTTCAACGTTTCGTAAAAGAAATTTGGAATTTAATGTTTATTTCTAAAAAATTGTATAAACCAATGAATTTTTTGAAAATTTGTTTTCACCGTATAATTGGCCTTTCAAATGCACCCAATTTGCATTTTTAATTTTTTCTCTACGCCAAATAGTTTTCGAGTTATTCGCTAAAATGTGCTTTTCGACCCTACTTTGAAGGCTGTTTTCACCTCTTTAACATGGACCTTTGCAGATAAAAAAAAATACGTGTCAAATACTTTTTAGAGTTCTATAGCGTATCAAAATTTCATAAAAATCGATGTGTGTCATTTAGGTGATGTCCCTTATCAGAGGACAAGCGGCAGACGGCCGGCAACCAATACTGATTCATACGCTGCCACAGGCACACAGCTATAGGCAAAATTCGATGCAGTCGCGGTAACAGTTTTTCGCCAATCTCTGGGAAACTAAACCAGATCGCAGCTTACAATGCAAACGAAAATGTTGTTCAAAACGTTGTCGTTCATAACGTAAACAAAAATTGAAATCGGAGAGAAGCTACGTTTCTACAGTTTCACCCATTGTAAAAGGCGTATTTCATACGAACGATCACATTATATAGATAAATCGACGTGACATTTCACAAGCTTTTGCTATTTGCAACGTTTAACTGTTAGAGTGTCACGAACCTTTGCAAAAATCTGGTTAAAAAATGCTAAGTAGCGCAATCATATTTCTTTTATTTCATGTCGAAAGCTATTAAGAGACACTATTATCATGTTTTTGATCTTAAGAGCAGTAGATCTTAATTTTTTTATCTACACTTCTGCAGAATGATAAAAACAGTTCTTTAACAACAATTCCTAAGAGTATAAGGGCAAAAATTTCAATTTAGTACAGTCTCTCTAGACGGTAATGGTAAAGATACGTATCGACAAATTCCGATCGGGTAGTCAATTCAACGCTACGGATCGACAAACTAACACTTTCGGATACTGAACAGAAGTGCGATCGTATTGTTTCGCGTTTAAACGTTAATGGAAATCGCTGTCCTATGCATAGACTACAGGGCAGTCGATGATTGCACAACTGTAACTCTGTCGCCGTCGGAAGCGGCTGAAGCAAACACACAACTTGCGCCCAAACTGCTTTACATATATAAGTAACCTGAATACTTAGTAGTACGAATTACACCCTGTGGGAAGTATGAGTTTGGCACAGAAGGTTTTCACGTCTTCGTCAAGTGTTATATGCATTCCATATAATGACACAATTTTGACAGTTAAACATGGTTTTAAATCGAAACAATCACTGTTATATTTTTGTTCAAGCACTTATATAACTGATTCACTTCTAATTTGCACGAGAGCACTTCACACACAATGTATTTTAGCAGAGCATGTTGCATTTACAATTAACAGTACTTATAAAATAATTACTCCGAGAAGAATATCAGTTAAGTATACCGTGTCCAACGAGATAATTCGAAATGTCAGAAAATTTTTAATAAATTTGGATAGAGTCCGAGGAGCAGTAGAAGTTTGTTGTGCTCCACACAGTCGAATCTTTCGAAGCACGTCTGTCCCGCACGAAGTCTGGAGACCGTTTGCGACTGGATCGATCGGTCGGAGACGCTACCACCTCCGTTTTCGAATTTGTAGTAAAATATTGCAGGAGGTGGAAAAAATGATTGACG
>SMSQ01020543.1:0-15648 GCA_019453375.1 Ctenoplectra terminalis | reverse complement strand
AATACCCTTTAACCCTTTGGCTTACGATTTCTTCAAATTTCGTACATATTAGCAATAGCCATTCACCGCTTTGACACTCTATCAAACACAAAGTATCAACATACGACACGTATAAAAAAGTATAGTTATTTTAAAAATACAAAGACACGATAATATTATGCTTTTAAAGTGTAAAGATATCTTTTTTTAATTGATACAGGAACATAATTTGTCGAACTTCTGAAAAAATATTATCTATTACGTGCTTCTCCAAAACACACGTATTTTTTCATTTTCCTTACGGTTTCAATGAAATACAAGGTTCCTCCAAGATGATAGGACGCTAAGCATATGTTTGGAAAACATTATCGGTCTTTGGGGCACCATTCGAATTTCTATCTATTCGAACTGCAAAAACATCATCGAGGATACCTGTTAATTCCGAAAATATTCTTCTAAGTCACACAGATACCATA
This sequence comes from Ctenoplectra terminalis, assembly GCA_019453375.1. Classification (NCBI taxonomy): domain Eukaryota; kingdom Metazoa; phylum Arthropoda; class Insecta; order Hymenoptera; family Apidae; genus Ctenoplectra; species Ctenoplectra terminalis. The sequence goes on along the minus strand of SMSQ01020543.1, from coordinate 15,193 downwards.
TTGATTACATTTTTTATGCACTCAAAACTATAAATATTGATTCAGGTAGCCGGAATGACATTATAAAGAATCCAAACCGAACGAATGCCTTTGTAGTTCAAATATATATATATTTTCTTACTTTAGTACTTTAAAGAAACATAAAACAATGTACTCATCGTTTCATTCATCTAAAGCAGAATAAAAGAATTTTTTGAAAATCTTCAATAATATCGAAATTATCTAAAATATCTCTTCAGGTACCCCGCGACCCCACGGTGTCATGTACACCCGAAAATGTCGTTCGGGGGAAACGAAATTTTTCGAAACGAAAGTGTCATTCTAGAGTTAACTGTAGTAATGTGTATAATACATTTGCTGTCTTGTCTGTTGCTACTAAGTTATAACATTTACTAGATATACAGTCTCTGCCATCGAATTAGGACCGTTACAAATTTTCAGAATTTTTTACGTTTTGCGTACAATTAAATAGCCTGTTCAAATCGTAAAGATATAATTTATCAACTACTAACATAATACACCACTACTGTACATAACATTATTAACACATGTTAATATTTTGTATTTCCACCCTTTGATTTGATGACAGCTTGTATTCTCTCCGGTATGCTCCGTATACATTGCTCGATCATATGCTTTGTATCTTCATTATTTTCCCAAATATCTGTAATTTTTGTTTTCAACTCAGATAATGTGGAGCATGGAGAGTTGTAAACTAGTATTTTGAGTAGGCTTCAGACAATTTCTATAGCATTCAAGTCGGGAGAATTGCCTGACCGTTGGAGGAAAAGGATGTTTTTGGTTTCGGAATCGTTCATCATCCACACAGTTTCATTATTATCACGACAGTAACAAATCAATTGCTATGTATACATCGTTAGCAACGTATTTAGTAATAATTTGAACGACCAAAGACAGTTTTCCGTATATGATATAACGTTATAGTCATGAAAGTGAAATTTTCGTATGTGGTCTTAATTCGATGGCCAAGGGCTGTAAAACTTCCATCAGGTGAGCGACATATGCTTTAGTTCAATAAATCAACAAGATAAATATAACAAGAATCAAATTCGGCGGAAAAGAACAGACAATAATTAGCAGATTAGTTCTTGGACACATTAAGGCTACTCATAATTATATTCCAAGCGAAACAACTCTATCTTATCGCGAACCCTGCCAACAAAGATTAATCATTAAGCACATTCGCAGAATCTATCAGAAATCAACATTTAAGGGAACTTTTTCGTGTAAGGAGGTAAAAAAATCGGTTTTCTTTTTTATTGTGTTTCTTCAAAATGTACACTTCCAGAATATTTTCCTAAAATTTTATGCTTGAATTCACTGAAGTAAGAAATTTATGACAATTCTACGAGGATAATGCATCGGAACACCGTGTGAAAGCTATAGTTTGTTTCGTGTATTTGAGAGCGCATAAATGCACGAATAAGATGAATATTGTACATCACTATAAATAATTATAAGTTAACAGGTCAATTAGTTTCAAATTAGCAACAGAGATTCGAAATCAGAGAGTTAGTTTGAGAATTCTCCGTTTTATTCGGCTTCATTATAAAACTTTAACCCGTTTTTCTCGAAACATAAGTTCTGCACCTAGCGCAGATAAAATCTCAAAAGCTACATAACCGATTGACCTGAAATTTTTACAGGTTATTCCATGTACTACTAGTTCTCGTCAGTACCAAAATTATTTTTTTACGTTGAATTTATAATATTGTTCTTCTATTTACAAATTAGCAAAAGAAGGATAAGTTTCAGAATTTGCCGTTTTTGCTAATTTTTAATATAAATGATTTATTTTGGCACGGACGATAACAACAAACATACGGATTAAGAATCATTAAGAATTTAATTAATTTATTAATTAATAAATTTTTTAATTAATCTACAGATTAAGAATTTATTTTAGTCCATCCTGAAAAGTCCAATCACCTACGCCAACAAGTTATGATTTTTAAACACGCGTTTATTACGGTTCAGATAAAACCAAGAAGCAGTTAATTTAAATTGCATAACAAGTTATTATGTATGGTGAAAAAGAAACTAAATAAACTATGAGGGAAGATTATAATGTTAGACGTTCTATCGCTTCAAAAAAACTCATAAAAATAATTAAATTTTGCAACGCTCGCAGGAAATGCTCTCTTAAAATGAAAGAAAATCTCAGGAAGACATTTGAGCTTATCCACAAATTAAATCTCTTTTATAAAATTGTTAGAGGTAGAGGATCGAAGCGAACACTTTTCACAATAAATAAATTATGTAAAGATTGAACGGGATTGCGAGAACGTGTTGACAGAGGCAAACTGAACTTAACTACTTTTGATAAACATTTGTTGAATGCCTGGTAACAGCAAAACGGGTGTCAATGTCATTAAACTTTCGACAACAAAAAAAAGACAAATGTAAAAAGAAACGAAAATGTTAAAAATTCAATAATATTGTTATTTTCGTAACTATTAAACTATTATTATGATAATTAATAATTATAACAAATCAAAAAAATAATAATTCTATCTACTTTCATAATTGTTATATTATTTTGTTTTAACGTGCTAATCAAGCTTTTAATTTTTACATTCAACGAGGCATGTTAAAGCAATGAATTACACGTTTTGAAAGAATACTAAGCCACTAGTATTTTCTCGAAAATATTTCTAATAACCATAATAGAGGATTTAAAAAAAATAAATAAATAAAAAAAAAATAAAAGAACAAAAATTAAGAAATATTTTCTAAAATTTACCTCAAAACAATTATTCCGGCTTAATATTCATTCAAACCTAATTTTCCTGCGTCACAAAACATTGCATCAGTTGCAAGAGCCAGAATGTTGAAAAACAAGCACAAAAAGTCCAAAAAGATGCGCGCGTTTAATTATGCACCGCACGTTGAATCATATTTTCCATCTGCAGCGACATGATTCATTTCTGGTAGCATGTTTTGGCCTCAGCGGAATGAGAATCGGCCGGTCGGAAATCGAGGGAATTTTTTCATTGGAATTACCGTCATGTGCCGCGTAATATGCCGATAATTCTGCAAACCGTGTGCACGTTATTCGATCCACGACCAGTCACGATAACTATCGCAAATGTTGAAGCGCTTATGGCCACGTGACGAACGTGCAGATCGAGTAACGGTACGCTGCATCTTGCCCGCGCGATCGTGCAAAATAGACGACCTTGATTCTTCAAGGCTCACGATCGTCTGCCTCTGGAAATTCTTTGGCTTTCCATTCAACGTAAAAAAATTCCAACTGCAAAATAGGTACCCTTCAACGTATGGTGAATGAACCGTGAAAATTGTTTCTTCTCCAAGCATTTTCCTTGTAGCTTTCAAATATTAATTGATCACTGGATTAACGTATTAGACAGTGATTTAGAACTTTTACACAGTTAAGATATTATGTTTGAATTTGGCGAATAAAAACTAGCTTTTAATATGTATTCATGATTGAAAATCCTGATGACTCATAAAAGGTAGATGAAAAGTTAGAGTAATTGTAAGAAACTCGTTCGATAAAAATAGTATTTTGGAAATTAAATTTTGTATCTTTCGCAAATTTCGTAAAATTAATGAGAAAGATAAGAGGATTAAATTCATTATCAATTTAGAAAAGGGACAACTTCTTCTGCAGATAATTCAAATTAGTTTTCAAAACTACATATAACGTGTATACCTAATTAAGAATTAATTAGTCAGATTTGTTAAAAAGACACAAATATATCGTATTTGCACATAACATTTATACAGCTATCAACAATGGTAACTGTTTAAAGTGTGCACGAAGAAAATAATGAATTTTCAAATGTAATCTTTTCGAAAGTGAAACGTCATACAACAAACTTTATTATACATTTTGAACTTATTTTTCTACGAAAAATTGCTCCTGTTTTAGCTGTACCATAAATTCAATTCGTCTCTGTGTAATAAATTCACCACCATTTTCTTCTGAATGCAGCAGCATTCTAATTTTATAATTTTATATGTACCGATTTTTCACCATTCACAATTCCTTAATCTTAAAATTTCATGATCCTCGAATTTCTCAGGTTCTAAACACTTTCGCGATAAAATACCGCACAGCAGTGCTGCCGTGCAATGAAAATTTTCTCAACGAAGAATCGTTCGTAGCATGGAATCCATTCTCAAGTTTTCCCACCAAAGGACACATGAAACACGATCGACATATGCGCTTCTCTAAAGTTCAGCAATAACGGTAATTGCGTTATTAAGGTCGAGGGTGAACGATACCAGGGGACCCTGACGAGCTCTAGGCTCAGTGAAGCGAACGCTTGACCCTAGTGGCCAAGTAGAGAGAAAGGACGTAAGTATGGTCAGTGGACGGAGGACGCGTTATACGTCATTAGACTCGGACAGGGTGGTTTTCATGAAGTATCCGTGGGTGTCAGGGAATCGCCAGATGGTCTTCTCTGGCAAACAGCAACGATACGTTCGGTAAATGAAGTGCTTTCTGTCTGAAATTCGCCCGATGTTCGTTAACAGAGAAACGTTTCGTCTTGAGACTGATGGCGAGACCTCTTCCACCTCGTTCGGGGGTTTATACAGATCATTCTGTCATATTGGTGCTTCTGTGTTTGAAGTTTTTTAGATTCGTAATGTAATATTAATTTAATTGAATGGTTTCACAAATTTTTTCATTTCTTCGTTTCTCGTTTTTAATATTGGTTTATGTTGTCATTTAATGTCAAGTAATGTAATAACAATGTAATACTAGCGTGTATTACATTATATAACTAATTAATACGTAATGTAATACTAACCTAATGGAATGGTTTCATAAATTTTTTAATTTTTTCGTTTCTCGTTTTTAATATTGGTTTTCGTTGTTATTTAATGTCAAGTAATGTAATACTAATGTAATACTAACGTGTATTACATTATATAACAAATTGATACTAATGTAATACTAACGTGTATTACATTATATAACTAATTAATACGTAATGTAATACTAACTTAATTGAATGGTTTATCAAATTTTTTAATTTTTTTGTTTCTCGTTTTTAATATTGGTTTACGTTGTCGGTTAATGTCAAGTAAGTGCTGATATATATTTGAATGTTTTAGATGTTCACCCTCGACCTATATCCTTAATATAATTAATTACTGTTTAAAATGTAATTAAGTTTTTAGTACAGCAGTTAAGAACTTTAATTTATTATGAAGCACATATTGTGCGATATATAGTAAATTAAACAGTATTACTTTAATTTTATGAAATATTTATCTCTAATATTTTATTTACTTTTCAGAAAATATTGAATTAACTGATTTTCAACTGCTATTAAACATAGGATTTTTAAATTACCATCGTAATAATTTTAATCAATATTTTTCTATAATTATTTAGACGATTGCACACTGTTATTTACTGCATATTGTAAACACTAATTACAAAACATAGAATACCTTCAAATAAAAATATTCCCCACTTATCAAACCACTTTCTTCACATTACATTTAAACAACCAATATTTAACGTTTATAAATCAATAACATCTTACATCCAACATCGATTCAAGATTCAGAATTCCAGACCAAATTTCCAATACCCCAAAATCAAACCCCATTGCTATGCGATGCCTCAAAACGAGAGCTTCGTGTATATCTATTGAACTAATTCGAAAAGGAAAATACTGGCCCAGAACTGACCGCCACCCAATTACTCAGAAAGGGTAAACGAGCATCTTTCGCAGATGTTTCAACCCCTGCAGCGATCACACATCGGGAACAACCGTTCTAATTCTCGAACAAGGCGATTGGTCGCCGTGGCAGGAGTTGATGAGAGCAAAAAGGGATCGTACAGAATATCGCGGAACACTGATGATGATGGCGAGCCCACATGTTCGGACACACGGCTGTTTGACAGTAGTGGGGGCTGGTCTTCCGTTCCTCCGGGAGATAGGGCGTCGATTTTCGAGTCCTCGAGGAGCCCGCGCTGACCCCCTGTCGCTCGGCACCCCTTGACGAATCAATTCGCGCATCAAGCTGTAAACACGGAGACGGACAGTTTGCACAGTCGCCGATGGAACTCTTGAAACGCTACCGTTCCACGAGAAGAATTGCGTTCGAAGAGAACGCGAAGAAAAGGCTTGTATCGAGAGGATGTTTAACGTTGTTGATGAAATTCTAAGCGGAAGCTTGCAGCGCACATTTGGGGACAGATGATGTTCTTTACTGTTTGACAACTATTGTTGAAATCCGGCTAAGAAAGGTATTTTTACCCCGAATTTGCTTATAAAGTAATTTATTTCGAACGCTCCGTTGTTTCAAACCCCGGATGCAACGGTCGTATTTCGTCATGGACAATGCAAGAACTGAGTTTTCTGTCTATGTCTAGATAGAAAGGAAGAAGGCTTGGTGTATGGACGTGCGGGGTCTTATATCTAAGAGTCGTGTGGCCCTTGGTTTTGGGCTGACAAAGGAAAGTCACGATATGTGGGACGCGAATTGTGATGTGTCTCATACGAGGTGTGATCAAAAAGTAAGGTGACTTTTCATTTTTATAAAAAAATATTCATTTATTTATCCAAAATTATGTTATCCCCTTCAAAATAATCACCCTCTGATACAATGCACTTGTGCCAGCGCTTTTTCCAGTCGTCAAAACACTTCTGAAATGCACTTTTGGGTATTGCTCGTATAACACTACTGATTACAAGTATCAGGTCTAGTAATAATTAATGTCGTTTTCTAATACATTTTTAAAACTAATTTATTTAAACAAAACAAAAAAATTTAATCAACGATGCACCCATTTTTCATCTCCGGTAACAATTTACTCTAAAAACGGCCAACGGTTTTAACGACAGAAGAGCGAACTGCAAATTGTGACTCTTTGATTGCGGTTGTTTTTAGTTAATTCTTGTGAAAGCCACTTACTCAATTTTTGGACCTTACCAAGTGAACGCAATTGATTGCAAATAGTTTTTTGCGAATAATTTAAAGCTGTCGCAAGCTCTTGTGTGTCCAATTCAAAATTAGACACATAGCTTCGACCATTTTCGTCTTTCAACGAAAAATTTCCCTCGCAAAATTTCTTAAACCAACGCTGGCATTTTCTGACGCCAACAGCATCTTAACCCAAAGCGCTACAGATATTTTTTGCAGCCTCGTTTGCTTCTCTTCCCAACTGGAACTCGTAAATACAATGCCGAATATGATTTTCATCTGACATCATTTTAACCCTAGTTTCGCAAAGTAAAACAGTTCAAACACAAACTTTTTGCACCAAAGCTTGTTAATTACACTTCACACTTTCTGTATGCACCACGTGTTTGTAGATTATGTTGATGAAGTTAGTGGCAAGCAGGATTTTAAACGAATACTAAAAAACGACATTTATTATTACTAGACCTGATATTTGACCACTTGCTGGAATCGGATCGAAAAGTTTATATCAAGGTTATAACGTAAATACCCCTGAGCAGAATGAATATAAATTTATATGTGGTGAAAATTATATTGAGATGCTTTATTTTGAATATATTTTATATATTTTATATATTTTAGATAAACTGAAGGTGGTGAAATACTTATGGACGGTAGTGTATGTTGTAGTGGAAGTGCGGTACAACAACATATGATTCAATATTGCGACCAACACTCAAACGTTTTCAAAATATTAATGAAAAAAGGTCTTGATGCCTTAAAAAATTAAAATGTTAAAAGTTGCTAATGCTCAAAAAACATTGGTTTGTAAGGATAGAGAAAAGATTTATTTATTTAGGATAAATAGCACGATGGGTCTATAATGCTATGTAGAGAAACTTATTAAATAAATTACTTTAAGCAGAGAATCTATTTAAATGGTGTACTGAAATGAGACATACTGAAATAAACAACTGTAATTGAGATTATTTTTTTAGTGGATTTTTTTTAATTGCTTTCGTAAATACGACATAGAATCTGTTTTCTAAACTTGTTATCGCTACTTGTTACAATTTTTAAACATGATACTAGAATTTCAAATGAACATTTATAACATGTTTCCAAATTAAAAAACATGCGTTCTTTAAACTTAGATTTAAGAATGATAATTTCTTGAAAAGTTATTGATGTGAGATTTTTGTAGTACTGTATAGACTAAAACTTTATTTATATTAAAACTTAGTCTTATGTATATTATACTTTCAAAGTTAGATACTTGTTTCATAATCACAAATGGATTACACAACTTAAGTCAATAATAATTAGTGGATTTATTGGAAATTTAAAGATGCAAAATTGCACAGAATACACGTAATATGAAAAAATATATAAATTATAGTGCTTTTTGTAATACTTGGTGGGTGAAATAATTTTCAACCGGAGTTCTACTTTTTCCTACTATATTCTCAAAAATTGGAATTTGAATAAAAATCGGCAGTCTAGTAACAATACTTCTAAGAGTTTTGAAAAGGTAAAATTTATTCAGCATCGATATAAGAAGAAATATTGATTGTAAATGTAATCAATATTGACAGTTTTTAAAAAAGTAACTGTGCAAAGTTTTTAATTTAATAATAATTATGTATAAAAAATTATTATAGGAATGTGACAAATGTTTTTGATCATTTTTATAGGAAAATTTAAATCGTAATTTTTACCAAATTTAATCTTATAGTGCTTTTTCATTCACAGCTACTTATAATTAATAATTTCAATCATAGAAAAACATTATCATGTACATTGGCTTTTAAATGGAATAAACTTATCTCAGCAAAAAAATAATAACAAAATGAAACATTTTTTATTGCAGAGTTACTTAAATCGTACCGGTTAAAATATCTTAAGTTATATTTCTTATTTGGTACTAATTTGTATGTAAGTTAATATTGCAAATTAAAGTTTAATGTTTATGACACCTATTAGTACATATAACTTTTTCTCAAGAATAAATCAAATTGTTATAATCCTTTCTATGATGTACAAAATATACGATTTAACTAACGGGTTACCTAGATCGTAAATGTCGAATTCCAAACATATACTTCTTTTAAAAGTACGAAATTTGTCAATAAAAATAATAGAAAATTAATTAATGTAATATCTATTACACAATATACTAATGTATATTATATTAAGAAACTATTCGAAAAAACTACTCAATATATAGTTATAATTAATAAATTACGTGTTTATAGTAATATTATGTTAGTAGCAATTTTATCAATAATTTCTCCAATTCTTCTTATTGTATTTAATGGTATGACATCAATTTTAATTTAAGCACTTACAGTTACAAAATTGAGCGTACGCTTATGTTGGTAGCGTAAATTAGCGGGATAATGAATAAAAATATCATATTTGAATGTAAAAATGCAATACATATAGTATATTCGTATAATCTAGGGAACGATTAGTAAAAACGTTTTTTAAGTAACATTAACTATCTGCTTGTATTTAACAGAAAATGTAGAAATAGTGGCACTTTACTGATACAAAATTAAGTGTACATGTGAGAAGTTATCTAAAAAAATGTATTTTATAAAAATAATGTAATAGTTGTATCATTGGGAAACAGCTTGAAAGTGTTCAAAGAATATAAATAATATAAATAAATGACATTAATATGTGCACTCTTAATTTTCCGCCTACAAAATATCAGCATTTTTTATTTTTAGTTAAATATAAGCAAATAGTTAATACTATTAAGCATTTTTTTTTCATTTACCGTCGGTAAACTATACGAATAAATATATATTGTATTTTTATACTTAAATGTTTACGTTTTTATTTATTATCTTGTCAATTTACTCTACGACGTAAGTCGTGTCTCAATCTTCTGAGTAACTGTATACTATATGGTCTAAGAAACTCTGTTGTGATACAATTTAGGAAACACAAAATACATGAAATATTTTATAATACAATAAATCAATTTTTATAAAAACATAAAAGAGAAGAATGAAACTTCAATTGATCGAAACTTACACCAATCTAACATAATTTTCTAAAATATTTGCAGTACACGTAAAACAAGATGTAATTCATAAATTTTTTGTTTGTATTTTTCATTTCCTTTTTATTTCACATATTTATAAATAGATCCCACTTATATTCAATAATCAGAAAGAAATTGACCCGGTAAAATTCAACCAACTCTTCCCTAATAATTCACAACCTTCTTCGTAATCGCGTCATTGCTTAATCACTAGCATCAATTTCATCTCCAAAGACGTCACTATTACCGCTGTAGTCAATACACTAAAGACAGCAGCTAATACATGTCGTTCGCGGCGGATTCGCAGATGTCGTGGATCAGTCGATTCGCAAGCTCCCGAGGAAAGAAAAGCAACACGGGCTCGAATTCAGAGGGGCGAAACAACACGCGGGGCTTCAGAGGAGCCAGATAACCGGTTTCGATCGGTCCAACACGCCCGAAACATAAACGGAACAGAAACCGTCGACCGTGTAACCGTTCGCAATCTGTATACATCAATACGTGTAATTTCGAGCGACGGTATCAGCGGCGGCGTGGCAGTGTATGACGCCGTCGGTGCAGCTGCATCCCCCGAGCTGAAGCCTCTATAGCCACGAATTGTACGCGATGTTCTATACGGCTCACAAGTTTCCCTGGGGGGGTGAGCGCGGGGCTGAGCGACGGTTTCCCGGAACCCGTCAACTATACAGCCTTCCTGGATGGATACAGAGGCCAGGATTAGAGCTGATTGGGCCGGCCTCGTCGTGATTAGAGATGTTATCAGGCCGGTTACGCTCTCACCGGCGTTCGCCCTCTGTATCGCGGCTACGTGTTTGTGTTCTTCCTCTGTTTCACCCCTTCCTACCGTTCGAAATGCGTACGCTCTATCGTCGAATTGTCATTCTCTCCGTCTCTCGATCCCTCTTCTCTACTCTCTTTGTCTTTTTGTCGATTATGCTCGATGTCTTATTTTCGTTGGACTTTGTGTCCGTAAGATTGCATTGTGCGCCATTCGGTTTACAGTATTGTTTGAGTGTGCGTTAAATAAGCGAAGGTAACGTTCCGATTGGTGTGTCCAAAGAACGCAAAATACTTACGTACAGCGATATTTGCGTAGAGGGTTAGAATTGCAACAGAAAGAGAGAAGTGTTTGTAAGAAGAACATCTAGCGTTTTGCTTATTAGATATTTGAAGATGTAAAGATTTAGGTGCACAAGTATATCTTCTGTCTCGTGAACACATATACAGAGTGTTGAAACTCGTTTGCCAATCTAAAATAATTTGTTAGAGCATCATTTTAAATATTTTAAAAAATTGCACGAAAAATTTCATACACCCTCCTGCTCAGGAATGATGTATGTAAATTTGTGTTGCAATCTAAAAACACGTCGCGTCTGGTAGATTCGTGTAAATCGGAAACTTCATTGATAGAACTATCGTGTCGTCGAGCATCTCGAGACTGAATTATTGATAGCCTACTTAAAGTGGCGGCCACACACCACTTGGACATGGTTTTGAACACGTACATGACAGACTCGTGGATGATCGCGCTTTCTTCGCTTTCAATGTCGATTCCCCGCTATATCTCCGCCAGAAATCTCGTTACTGGACATCGGTTCTTGCATTTTTTATGATCAGCTCCGATACACTGGTCCCTTAGCGCTCAAAAAACGCGTGCGAGGGCGGATCAGAAAAGCTTTCTTGATAAAATCACGCTGTTCCTTACTGGCAATCTTCTATGCAAGAAATTTCGTCCCTTTACTGTTTCATTATTTCATTCTTTTACATCCCCGTGTATTTAACATATTAAGCGCTACGCCGATTTTGATCGACTTTTCATCAGGCTGTGTGCTGCGATACGAATTCACAAAAATTTGGTCGAACAGTAGCGGAGAATTTATGAAGAAAATTTTAAAAGCCTGCAGAACAAAGTAGTACCTTTGTTGAACATATTTTAATAAAACTCATTAATTGATTGTAAAGTATTATCTTTTTAAATTGATACTTTAGTCCTCAGGAACCAATGAAGAAACCAATGGCGTCTAAAAAATTCAGCGTCGGTCCGCAGGGATCGACGTAGCGCTTAATATTAGGTTATCCCAAAAGTAATGTCGCCCTCGACACTACTTTTTATTACAAAATATTAAAACGCACATTTATTTTTAACCATCGATATATCGATCGTTACTTTTCATGATCTTTTTCTATCTGATAAGTAATTTGATTCTTTATTTTTCAAAAAAATGTTGAATGCTTTTAATTTTTTCTAAGGTCGTCTTTTCTGTGTGATATAGCGTTTAAAGAAACTAAAAATAAAAATTGGAAACTCATACCACGTTCACCACAACCAATCACTACTTATTTCAATTATTATAACATTTTTTAATTGACAAAAAAAATTCTACATTAATGGGCATTTAAAATAAGCATCGAAGAAGATTTTTAGGCAAAAGTATCCCAAATTTTTTGAAGAAGGAATTCAGAAACTACTTGATAGATAAGAAATAATCATAGAAAACAATGGTCAGTACAGTCATAACTAAAAATGAATGCAGATATTAATATCTTACAGTGAAAATTAGCGTCAAGGAACGACGTTATTTATGTGATGACTTAATGTATTAGTTGTTACTGTGTTTCGTATGATAATGGAAAACTATTATGTCTTCTTTTATCTTAAAGCTATTATGTTTCTGTTAACTTCTGTTTTAACAATTATACTGCTATAATTCTTTTTTTTTTAATTTCTCCACGTCTATTTGTTATCTGTTAATCTATAATAATAAGAAAGTCTTTTAGTTAATATGCGTATAACGATCATCGTAATATGTGGGTTAGGTTCGGTAGTTGTAGAATTCTGTTACTATTGGCCAGAAGTTTGAAGCGTTCTAACCTACGATATGGTTGTCCATGGATTTTTCAGGTCGTTGTTTTGACAGATTATTTGGATAGTGTGCAAAAATGTAGGATCTTTCCTTATTGTCGATATTTGCAGGTCCTTCCTAATTCTATAGTTGGTAATATATCATTGTGCATTTAGGATAAGGAGCTCAAATTTCGTCCCCTTTTTCTATTAATCTAAAAAAATTGGTATAATAAACTTGAACGCTTAGTAACAAAAATCTGTAATCAATATTTTATAAAAGTTCACACAAACAAAGTATGAAATAAAGATTTAGAAGGATGTATGTAATATCATTGTATCGAAATCTTTTTAATTTTTAATTTTTTAGCAAACATCAGATTCTTTTCGGTGAATCGACAATTATAAATTCAGTATTATTTGCTTCTCTTATATCTAATGAATCATCAGTTTTTAAATACACTTATATAACATTCGATGATTTCAAGAAAACATTCAAAAAAGGAACCATGAAGCATATATTTTTACTTTTAAACTGATTTCACTTTTGCAATAATAATTTGAAATGGATATTGTGGATAATTATATTAAAAATTGTTTGGATAAAGAATTAGGTTTTAAATCAGATGCTTATCAAATTTCATAAAGAATTCAGTTTGTTGTTACCTATTACCATGATTAATCGAGTTTTATTTACTCTATTCATGTACAATATTTGCATAGCTTTACAGAATACAATTTTATATAATATACGTATATTTCACAGAATTATCAAATACAGTCAAACTTCTACACTTCTACAGATTAGAATCCTGGGACTGTGCCAAGGGTCATACTATGAAATTCCATTAAAATAGGTATTTCAAAATAGATCTAATTTTATGACCTTATCCCTAATTATTTATTATATGTCTACTGGATCGAATATTTAAAACTTATATTTCTTAGTTGTATGTTCTTAAAATTCACAGTAAATGTAAATATTAACCTTTTACACTTCAATTATACCTCTATAGCGCTTTCATGATTTGTAAATTCTCATCAAATTTCATATTAATTCTTGCACATCTTAGGCTGGTAAATTCAGTCAATAAAAAGATTTATAAATTATAAAAAATTGTTTTAAGTTAAATATTTAAATGTTCGAATTAAATACCTGTTAATTACGAATTCATAATAAAAAGTTAACTTCCTCAATTTTGACTATTATTTTTTCACTGTCAAACAGAAAATGATCTGATTCGCGTCTGTCTACCCTACTTAACGTGCACGTTACAAATTAAGAAGTCGGTGTCACTAATGTCAAAATATAAAGAGTTAAAAATTGACAAATTATAAAAAGCATTTAAAAATTTTACCACTAACTACAATCTAACAATGTTCGCTATTTCATTATTACGCTAATCATTTAACGAACGTAGCAGTTTAATATTCACTTCACGAATCACTGGTATATTCACGATAGTCCAACGTTCATCGACAAATGTTTAAAAAGAGCGGCACGTGTCAGCGCGAAAAACGTCAACATATTACCGGAGATGAACGGGCAAGATAGAGACGCTCTCAAAAGAGTCCCCCGTTCATATCGAGGCACCGGCTCGACTCGAGTGCCATTTCAATTACTCTGAAAACGATTCTCGAGTACCTCTTCATGTCCGTAGATAAAGTATCACGAAGGCACATGCTCTCGACCGGCCGACTGATCCACGCACGGAGCCTGTAAAACGCGATGGATCTGATAATCAGGACACTGGATCGTATCGTCCGTTCCAGAGAATGCCTCTCGACTCACAGATTCTCGCCGATATTGCAGCTCCGTTTTTGCAGCGGTCCCGTAACATCTATTTCGAAAATAGAATACAAGTAGTAAATGACCCGTGCTCGTGAGTACTCTCTTCTTTGATATCTATTTTGATGCGAATGGAAACGATATAAACGGCCTCTTTAGTGGACGAGATACTTAAAAGCTGTTTAGGCGTACGTAGCTGTTTAGATCGGAACAAAGGTAGCGTCTGACATTCTGTGCAACTTAGTGTAAAAAAGGATACTACGATAAAGATGACAAAATTGTAATAGGACACAATTTCGTTTATGAATGAAAATAACAGCAAAAATTCTTCTGAGTTTAAAATTGACAAAGTTCGACAGACTATTTTACTTTGTTCTCGTTGTTCAACCCGTTGAATACTTTAGTGAATATTGAATATTGAATTTGAATATTTTGGTACGATACATCGCAACATGGGAATGTAACATCCTTACGATTTGAAACAAAATTATTGTATGTGCGTCGCAGCGTCGACCGTATTTGGTGACGATTAAACGACGCTGTGAATTCAAAGTGTTATTGAATTCTTGTCGAAGGTTGAAGTGGACTGTATATA